>DF240689.1:44813-105867 GCA_000507305.1 Breviolum minutum Mf 1.05b.01 | reverse complement strand
CTCCTGTTTACTTGCAAAGTGATGCTTCATTCATGTCCAGTTTCTTAAATGCAATGGGACATAGTAAACATGATCTAGCCTTGCATTGTGTCTCCTGAGGTTGGCACACCATCATCGTAATGTATTCAAGCAAAATGTAGATCAACTTGTAGAGAATATAGGTATAACAATAATACGATATTGCAAAAGATAAAAAACAGAGTATACGCCTACAATTCTGGCACTATCTTTTTGAATCCAACCTGAAACAATGGCCACCAAAGTCATCAGAGTTACATTCCTGTCTGGGTTTCCTCACGTCTGCTGCATTGGTGAATCTGGTTGTGGTTGCAGTCTCTCCTTTTGCTGGCGTAAGTTTTCTTCTAGCTGCTTATCCAACAGGTCATTGTCGCGCATCATCTGCTGTTTCTGATGCGCTTCCGTCTCACGCTTTTGTGCGTCTTCCTGCAGCTTTTGTCGATGTTCTTCCTCGTGCTGACGCTGTTGCTCGGCTTGTTCTGTCTTCTTTCTTTGCTCTTCCCTCTCCTTTTGCTGTTGTTCCAAGAATTTGGCACTTTCCTCCTGTTGACGGTTCCACTCCTCTTCTTCCATCTGTCGCCGCCGCTCTTGTTCTTCCTCTTCTTTTCTTCTCTGCCTGTCTTGTTGTTCCTTTTCTTGTTCCTGCTGCTGTTTCTGCCACTCGTGCTGCTCTTGCTGTCCCTCTTGTGGTTCTCTCTGCCACATTTGTTCTTGTTGGTGACTCTGCCACTCTGGTCCGTGTTGCCATTGGCTCTGAGCCTGTCTGTCTTCTAATTCCCTGCGGTTCTCTGCCATTCTGGCTTGTCGTTCCACTTCCGATTCGTTCACCATTCTCCTTCTCCGATCCTCCTCGGACTCATGGCCTTCTTTCCACTCTTGCGGCTGTTGATGTATTAATCTTTGTAATTCTTCTTCGTCATCCCAAGCTGCCGGAGGTGGATAAGCGGATGTCGCCGCTGTGGCGGTGCCGGCATCGTTGCCCCACTCCGATTGCACCTCTCCGGCAGCCGCGTAGCGTTGCGCTAAGGAACCACGGAGCGGCTGCGGCAGCTTCGGTTTGGGCGGCACATGAACTGGCACCTCCAAGGAGAATAAAAAAGTGTTCAGGTCACGGCAAGGCACAGTCACAACCGATACTTGCTTGCTAATTACTTACTAATTAGTGCTCCTAACAATGACAACCCGTAACTTTAAACTGTATATATATATATATGCACATGGTGTGTGTGTGTGTGTGCATGTCACTGTGTATGTTTGTACCTGTGTGCCACTACCACCAAATTGCTGTTAACCCTGCAGATTGAAAACTAATCACTCAGTGGTTGGATTCCACCATATGACGCATGCAAGAGACGCACACTAGGCTAGTGAACATACTACAGTAACACAAAAAAACCCTGCTGACACCAGCGATGAACAGGACAAACATAAATCATATATATAGTCATAGTCAAACTCTCGCATCAGACTCGCATCACACAAATCTCCGAAATCAGCACTCAAGTCACATCACAATTCTGTGATTTCAAAAGTATTGAAAAGTGATGAAATATGATGAAATGCATGGTTCCGTTTGTGCTTTGTGCCTTGCGTGGCGGAGGCATTTCCTCATCCATGGAACCCATCATGGCATAGCCCTCTTCCATCATCATTCCTGAGCGGAACAACTGAGTTTGCACAAGCTTCCTGCACATGTTACAGCAGTTAGAGCAGCGCTGCATGAATGTTATTATCTATGTTATAATCTATTAAGTCTCATTTCTTTTGCCCCCTTATCAAACGTCAAAGCGATATGCGATCTACATTCTACACATTTTTCGTAAGTTCTCCACATTCGATCCAGTGTGCGTTATTTTTGCTGCCCCTGGGGCACACACGATCCAGGGCTGTCAACTCAGCATGGGCCCTTAGCGGATCATGAACTCTGAGTTTAGAGACTTGCCTCCTTTTTTTGCTCTTCCGATTATATTAAAGGTGGGAACATTTGTTTTTCTTTTCAAAAGAATCCAAGAGGGTATAGATCAATAATGATCAACATATCATTGTCATGTCAAAGCAAAAACAATGACAAAGATACGAAAACCGTATATTTCTCCAATCACATCAAGAACGGAATGCAATCATCCGGAAATTTCAAATAATAATTCATAAGGAAGCTTCTGTCAGCATACTCTCCACCAGAGTGAGAATTGCATGATCGAACTAAGGCCACGAACACACTCGGCTGCTTTGGCCGTAATGCCTGGGGCAAAGGGTGCGGAAAGCGCAAAATCCATATCCGTTCATATTGTAAAACACCTACAGTAAAACATCCTAAAACGATACCTCCGCTCTGAAGTGCGGACAGTGATGAGATATATATATATATAGGAAATACATATATGAATTCAAAATGATTACCCTCCAGGGAACTAATATATCACACCTGTGGACAAGGAAAGTCCTCTTCAAAAATGATCAAAAATGCCTTGGAAGGGGATATGTTAGTTTTCAGGTATGAAAAATTACACAAAGCAACATAGACCCGTCATGTCTCGTGATGTCACCAAAATTTAAGTAAACTTGCCCCATGCTCGCTGCCTGGGAATGAATGGATAATGGATAGATCAATTTTTCAAGAAGGGCATTATGAACCACAATCTACCCAAGCGCTAACAATTGGTACAAGTACAATCTTTTGACTATTCATTTTGTCTTCCAAATCTTGATAGTGCGTTCGGACATGTATCTGCTATCTATTACAGTAAATCTAAAGATATGTGCCATCCACATGTGGAATGGATAATGGTTTAATTTGGACTGGTACCAGCGTTCCAAGACTTGGCTGATGTCTCTGGGCAAGTTGGAATCCCCTCCCATCCTGCTTCACACAACTGGAAACTCATCGGATGTTGCACTATTAGCCGCACTAGGACCTCACTAAATATGATAAGTCAACTTTTCATGCTCGAGGCTTGCGCTCTAACAACTGAAGCCTACAGTCGGGCTGGAAAACCAATGCGAAAAAAGCAAGCGAACTCATAGACTACAGCATAACATGCAAAAAAACTGACAATCTTTTTACACATAGCTTTCAGATCCTTTCAGTATATAGTAGATGTCCTTCAACGACTTTTGTCTTCGTTTGCTTTTTTGAGATACCCGCTTTGCAATATGGTTCTTGCCATACCTACTCTGCCAAACCAGCGCAGTTTGGCAGCACAAAGCTGTGAGACTGAGCGCTCGATAGAGCTTGGGCCTGTTTTGTGCCTGTGCTTCGCCAGGCCAGCAAAAAGAAGACACTGAGATTCGTGTCGACATCGGCGACAAAACACATTACCATGACTCGTGACGATCCAAACTCACTCAACTACCACCTTCTTCTCTGGAATGCCAATGGTTGAGCAAACTTCTTTCACCCACTTGTCCAATTTGGTTTCGATATCCCAGTCTTTGATCATATTGCCTCATGTTCGCATGTACACCAGGCAAGTGGAGCCAATTTGAGGGTCAGGGAGGTCATCCGATGTTGAGAGCATCCCACTCAGTTGAAACACAATTTGAAAGAACTCCTGGGGAGTTGTTTGCACATGCAGTGTCCCAAGAAAGTGTTGGAAGACTGGAGTGGTTCCATGGTGGACTAGCAGCAAGCAAATTTACAAGCTACACATGCATCCACCACTTTACCTGAAAATGTGTCACTGCCAAGGTGCAAATGTTGATGAAAGTTCCTGGGCAAGGATAATTTTCTCCAACCAAATGTCCAAACAACATCCATTCAACTACATTCTGAAAACGCAATGGGATGCAATGGGACTCGGAAGTATTTCTGATTGAGGGTTCTCACCCTTGATTTCAAAAATGCACACAAAGTGGTGAATAATTTGCCAATGTACATCCTGTTTGATACCCCACATGGCTCCCCTTGGATTGTTTATGTTTGATGCTAGGTGCTACTCCCTATACATTAACTTTGACTTTTTCATGTAGTCAGGAGAAGGTTAGATCATTCATCAGTGCTTAAGATCTGATGGACAAGCTCCCACGAATTCAGGGATCCTGACATGAAGGTCTGGTATGTTTACTCTGAGCAACTTTGGAATGAAACGGTGAGGCGACATGAGGACAAACACCCAATATTGCCCAATAAGGATTCTTCACTGGTGATATCTAGATATGATACTGATTCCATGAACCGTTCCGCGGGGTTCTAGGATTCTTAGCTGCAAGCATTCTTGTATACGTGTGGCCCTGAAAACTGCCCTGGACTTGAGATGGAATTGAGCATGTTTTGCTTGAATTCCTGTAATAGTACTTTGATAAATCTAAAAGCAAGCTCAGAGTCCAATGTAGATTCTCAAGGTGTTCTTGCCGTCGATGTTTTGCGAGATGCGAGGATCTAAACGATCTTTGATGGTCGCAAATTCCTCAGTTCTGTGTCTTAAGGATTCTTAAAGAATGATGCCAAAGTGCTGAACTTTGCAGCAATGAAATCTGATTTTGGATATCAGGGAATGGATTTTGGTCGTGGGAAACTGATAGCCAAACATGCCCATCTCCAGGGCTCACGTGTAATGATCTAAACTTCAAATCCTGACCTCATCGAAAATAATGTCAATTGCAGCAGCATTGGTTCATTGGAAATTCACGCATCTTAAAGGTTCAAACACACCACGGGTGCTCGATTCACCAATCTTATAGCTCAGAGCTGCATCAAAACAGCTATGACCCTGGAAAAGAAATACAATGATAGGCAGGCGGGTTTTGGATATCATGTGAGGCAGGTAATTACGTCTACCAGGCATCTCTCTAAATGATTCTAAATGTTCATTCCAGCAACTGGAAGCTGGCGCTCCAATAGGTGTCATTCAACACCTGACTCTCGCACCCTTTCTCCTGGTGAATTGGACCAAGACTCTGGTTTTTTGCACATCTTGTAGATTTGTGGGACTGCACCTAAGAGACCCACACCCTGTTGCAGAGCAGACAAGGTAAACTGCCAACGGAGTTCCGCACGCTCCAGCTTTGGGCCACCGCTGATCTGAGGTCGGCGAAGGAGCGAAGAGATGTCAGTTACGTAGATTACCCAATAGCATACACCTGCACCCACCTTCTTCAGTTCTATATTTCTCAATGTAAAGAAAGAAAGGTATAAGTAGAGTACATAGGTTGAGTGAATGATAGTGAATGTTTGTGCTTTCTCAATCCTGGTCTCTCTCTTCTCTCTTTCTCTTTCTCTATACAACTTGAATCTCATGAAATCAATCTTTGTACATGATCTACTTGTCGCTCTTGGCACCCGGTGCTGCCTCATACTCTTTGATGAAGCAGTCCAACAAGTCATCCAGGTTCTTGTTCAAAAAATCCTTGGCTTGAATAACTTCTGCATGTTCGCATGGCTTGATGCTCCATCACACGATCTGGTTTGGAATGCTTGGAACCAGGAGAGGATCCAAACGTATTGAGTGTTGACCAGAAGGACATGTCGGGTGTATCCGAGTATTCCTGTCCGAAAGCACTAAAAAGCTAACGGACCCTGACTAAAAATAAACATAATTAATCGTTATTTGACTGTGAGTGGGACAGGGAGGCATAGATTTATATATGAACACAACTTCTAAAAAGGTTCTCCTCCATCCCATTGGTGAAAGTGAAAACATGTGAAAACTATCCCAAACTCATGCTGCTTTCGTTGCAATGCCCCAATTGGTCCAGGAATCGTATTCACAACAGTATAGCCACCACCAGAGCTTCCATCCAACAGAGTCGGTTCGGGCACCTGTCGTGCATGCTGGAGTGGGGGACAATAGGGGACATATGACATTATTATATTGATGATATTTTCACTAATGTCACTAAAGGCAACGGAAGGAGGAATGTCAAGCATGATAAAGCATGCATGTCTGGTCAGCCTTGAATCGAAGGATACTTGAATGAAACTTCATAAGAAAAGATGAATGGACAAAATTGACTAAGTTGTCAAGCCTACTTTCAAAATCATTAAGTTGTTTTAATGAGTAATAATTTTCTGGGAACTGATACTTCAGCTAGCCACCAGGCAAAGATCTATGGGTTTAGTTGGTTTCATGATTTATGCACCTAATACCTCAAAAGCGTCGAATAATCTCAGAGAAATAATGCACAACAAGTCTTCACCAGCCTCCCCAGTCGAGCACGCCCAAATCCAACTTTTGGTCAGCATCACGCCAAAAAAACACGTTGTCGACATTGAGATTGCCATGACTCCATGCGATGTAGTCCTGACTCTATCATCGCAACGAGCATGCACATAGAGCTGGTCTTGATCTACGGATTCATGAGACATTCATCAAACACAGCCATATAATGCCATATTATTTACATATATAAACAATTATAAACATGTAACAAAGTAATATGGTGCTGCTTTGCTATGCCTTGCTTGACTCTTTGCAATGGCTAGGCTTCGCAGCATCAAGAACAGAGTGTGGGGAGCAAAGAGAGAAATTTAGGGCACCAGAGTCCGAAGAATCGATGCTTGAGCTTTCAAACATACGCAAGGGAGATTGGGCTTTTGAGGCACTTCGGCTTAGATTGAACTTAAGGTCTGTCTCAATCTGACACTTGGGCATCAAAAAACTTCGGAAAAGAAGGAAATAACTAAAACAACAAATATTGGGAACCTAAGGGCCTGCCAGGGGAGTGCTTCAGGAAGTCAAAGTTGGAACAAATACCTGCAACATCCGGCAAAAAAGCTGAAATATGTTGAAATTAAGGAGCTGGATTTCGGTTGCACCACCATGCCATTTCCGTAGTATAGGCATTCGAAGTTGCAAGTATCTTCCTAGGCTTGACCGCTTGGCCGGAGAAAGATGAGGAACAAATGAGAACAAATTCATTAGCATACTGAGAAGAAAACAAGTCATATATTCATGTAGGATGATATGAGAGTCATATACAAGTCAATTGAGTTCTTCATGCATCATTTGCAATGAGGCAGGCCACGTGCATGCTGCATATCGATGTGCTAGAGAAGTTGTGGAAAAAGTCTGAAGACCGAAAGCACTCCAAAATCAACGATATCATGATACGAGACTCTTATACTTCTGCAGGAAGGCTGGTGTAGAACATTCTGCCGGGAACAATGCTTTGCCTAGCCAGTGAAAAGGCATGGAGTTGGGAGGGGCAGTGCGGCAGGTTTCCTCACCTCAGAAAAAACACGGAATGTACAGTAGTGCTATGCCCTTGGCAGGATAAACAAGAAGTTTCCACATGAAACAGGGAGAGCTGCAGAACGATTCAAGGCTAAGAACGACAAGCATTCGAAACGCCTGTGGTGCCAACAAAGTCAACACCCATCTTGATCTTCATGCTGAACTCCTTTGCACCCATGCCTGTACTTTCCTTAGAACAAATGGCAAAAAAAGGCAGCTCAAAAAGTGTACAATTGCTCACAAGACTCTAGTCAACAAATCATCATAGCAAGGTATCAAACTCATAGGTTCAAATTTTGCGCGTTGCTTTATGATGCTATCTCTTGTCATCCTCACAGGGACAGTTTGGTTGAAACATGTTCAAACAATACTACCTATAGCCTATAGACATCTTTTGCATGCAGGTGGCCGCAGACATTCCCCATTGTTCCTTCGGCCGCTGCGCAGCTGAGGGAAAGAAGCCGTCCTTGGTAGGCTTCAAACTTGACAAATTTGCGATGGCATCTTGCCGATGGTTTCATAGCCTTCATATGCCTTCATGATTTTACATGAAATTATTGAAATTGCCTGAAATTGCACACAAAATTTGTCATTCTTCCTGTTCCAAGCACAACGCTCTGATTTCAGCCCGAGAAGTCTCATGTCAAAAAATGTTTCCTGGGAGGAAACTCAAACAGCAGTTGCTGCTTTTCTATTACACACCTTCCGGCGGTAGAAGTTTCATACTCATCTAAATTTTGGCACCGATACTCTTACCAAGGTATCCTAGTATCAAAGGGTGTAATGACATATAGAATGTGGGCCTAACCAAATCTTTTCTCTTTTACCTTTCCCCAGGAGGGAAAAAAACGGCAGTTTTTCGCTTGACCTACACCCAAGTCTCCATCACAGCTCGTGGTGCTAATTTCTCTGCCTGGACGGTGGTACCATATCTTCGGTGCAAAACAGGGTCACCATGTCATCACCAAAGGGTCATTCGAGTCACAGTAAGATGGATGGGTATATCGAAATATGGGATATTTTCGAGCACCGTATTTTCATGTATCTTCGAACTTTTCGGAATTTTGTAGTAGTGAAATTTAGGTGAAGAATTGCTGAAAGTGTATTGCTTGCAAGAAGCCTCGCCTTGTCCATGCCCGCCATTCTAGCACCGTAAGTGGTCAGCAAAAAGTAGTACTCATCTTGAGACCCTTTTAGCTCCCAATCCTTGAGGCAAATTCAAATGACATGTCCATGTCCAACATCTAAGCGCACAAATGGTTTAGCTTTGTCAATGTCCACTGCTGAGTACCTACATTATATTACATTATTGGCTCTGAGCCTATACTGATGGAACATGTCTCGCATGTCTGGGCGATCAGCAAAGTGTCCTTCATCTTGTCGTAGGCAGGATCCACCTGTCTGTCGCCATCTTGCTTTCCAAAAGGTATCCGCTCCGTAATCAAAATCCAGTTTGATGTGTCCTTACGGCAATGCCAATCAAACGTGTGGATGATGAGCCCAGCAACTAAGCAATTCCAAGGCAAAATAGACATGTTGGAGAGGAATCTCTCATTTCGATTCATTTCCTCTCTAATGTATCTCTCTGTCAGGTGCAGCTGCATTATCTGTTCTTACTCGTAACCTAGTGCAAATCCTGGCATAGCGGCCCTGCCACGGAGGGCTAGTGAGACCTTGACAGCCTGCCATCCACATCATGGTGGATGCCACATACATCAGTATCAGCATGCGATAATCATGCCAAAATCTCCACTCAAGCATGTACAGAGTATAGAAGTATATAACATGACTTTACAAACAAAATGCTGTATCAGAAACTACCGTACAGAACCACATTCAGAACATGTTAAACATACAACCATGACTGACTACTACTGCAGAGTACATGTCTTTTGTATTCATGCCTGGGTCCTTACCACTGATCAACCTTGGTCCCTTCTGCTCCACTTGGAACCGGAAAGGAGGCAAGTCACGTTGCATACATCGCCAAAGTAATATCTTGGGATGCTGAACGGAAGCCGCGACCTTGAATGGATCGAACTCCCATCCACCCCTTTGAGAACTGGCGATTGAAACCAGCCACATAGATGAGAAGAAATTGGATGGTGCATTGGTTCAAAGGTTAGACATGCATGATGTATCTACATAGAACTAACATGGTTTCAATAGATGTCTATAAAAAGATTATATATAAAAGTATGTACATTTCTATATTACATGGGAAGCAACAAACCTTGAAACACACACCTTCCCACTGCCAAAGAGTTCATCCTGCTTGGGATCACACCATCAACAACCCTCTCTACCATTAATTAATTTCCTCTTATCAATGCTGCCCTGTTGAAAATGGCAAGGCGGTCACTTACGACCACAAACACAAAACCAGGATTTTGGGTCACTTGTGCCCGTTGAAAATCACCAAGAATCTCCAAGAGTCTCTGGGCATTGAGCTCACCCAGCTCAGATCCGGTCCTCGCATTGAGTCCATGTTCCATGTTACATAGATTTCCCAAAACGAGCAAAACGAGCAAATGAAAGAGGCCAAGTATCTGCATTACTGAGGATGCCATTCGGTCCGAGAGGGTATTTCCAGTTAATGGGAATGGGATCTTGGCGAAAAGCTCAGTATGCAAATCCGCGACGGGCTTCTCATACTCCACCTTTCCCATTCTCAATGATCGCTCATGCATGGACACTTCAATGTACATGTGCGTAAAACATGCAAAAGAACAGATCACACTGGCATCCAGAGCACAACAACCCTTGACTTAAACATATTGACCTAGAACAGTGTTTTCCTTTTACTTTTCTTTCACCCAAGGGGCATCAAACACCAGCTTCGAGCAATTTCCTCCACCGATGTATTCCTGCAAGTCGGCACGATAATGCAAGCTTTAAAACAAAAATCAATCCTGTGGATTGTAGTCGCACCTTAATGTTCTTCAAGGTTTTCACCTTGTTGTCCATCGGTATAGAGCCTCCAGTGCTTTCTGCGGTGACAATCCGACACTCAACCTATGTTGGTGAAGTACACTGAAGATCATTGTAGCAAGCATCGTGACATCTTCTGCCACTGAGACTCACAAAAACAGATTAGAACTTCTCAAATGTATTAGAAAATGTGAGACTGAGTCTAAGTCAAAGCACTCAAGGTGCAGAGTTTCATTCGATCAAAATAGCCCAACATTGGAACATTTGGACCAACTATTGTCACAGTCATCTAGGATAGACTGATAGTATCAAATTCAATTAATCCCCAATCAACCATAATCAACCTGCTGCATGGAAGGCTTTGGTGAGCCATGCCGGTCCCATCTTTTGCAGCAATTCCTGAACAAAATCGGCTGCCAGGATCCATTTCTGGTGAAAAATAAGTACGGTGTGGATATAGACATATATTGATGATACTACTAAAGGCATCTATCATGATGTACCGAGACTATATTCCATATTGTGGAATCGTGGGTTGACAATAATGAGTACACTCGGTGTTTGCACTTGTTTTGCACAACTATATGCAGCTCAAACACTGTCCTGTGCTTGCGAGTTGTCAAACAAATGACAAATTCAACAGTTTTCGCATTTATTGTTTGAAGGTACAGTGCGTGAAATAACGGAAATAAGCTGTGTTAGGATGCTGCGTGGGCAATAGATTCAGTGACAAGCGTCAGCATTGAAGGGGAAGTCGATCTTGTAAATGATGCCAGCTCCCTTGGCAATTCAAGAAGTTTTACGTTTTCACCAAGGTCAAAGAATGTGCAAAACATGGAGAACCGCTGCTTTTCCATCAAGAGGCATGAATGAAACTTAGAATTTAGGCAGACCAGAAACTTGCAGGGATAAAACATCTACAGCACAAGTACAAATGATGATTTATATAAAGGCATGCAGCTATGCATGACAAAACTGCCATGTCATTCCAGGTCGAGATTCTACCTTCAAGTGCTTCTCTTGCAACTGCGCCACTGACACTGGAGTCCAACCAACTGGCGCCTTACATTCCGAATTCCCAAGGCTCCTTGAAACGTGGCTATCCAATGTTAGAAGTTTAGATTAAGTACTATATCCATTTGAGACCACGGATTGCTTCAGTATTCCGGTAAATGACTTTCAAATGTTGCGTTTTGATTTGGGGTAAAGGACTTTCAGCATCTTTGAGCCACCAAGGCATGTTGAACCAACAAGCAAATGCACAGTTGCAAACAACTCGCACCTTGGCCAATTCCCCCGCGCAGCGTGGCTCTGTGTCGCGTTTTTGCACTGGGACATGGGGTTTGAGAAGCACCGCCAAATCTTTTCCTGCATCGTACATCAGCTTCGGTGAGGCAACGAATGAAACCGTAGGTACATCAAGACTCTCTCTCCAAGGCGCCTGAAAGTGCAATGGAAATCCAGCCTTCTTCTGGTCCGGTTCCTTTCAAAACGACAGGTGCACATCGAGCATCAGCACACATGTCTTCACTTCAATGCTTTTTCTGGCTTAAGATAGGGGTGGTGCAGGGATATGTGAGAATCATGTAACCCCATAGAAGGCAACATAGAAATTATAGATATTAACATCGGATAAACTTAGTACATGGTATACCTGGTATGTACTGCCAATTGGGTGATAATGTGCAAACATGATCAAACAGTCAAACATGTGCAAAACATATCAAACTCCAACTTTGTTGAACACCAGGGTCACCAGAACCAGAAAAACTCCGTTGATCACTTGTCGATTCCAACCAAGTGTGCAGGTTGCAAAAAATGATATATGAGACCGAACAGAAAACGAACTCGGCAGGTCATTGATGCAACTCCAGTCTTTGAAACGTTACTTCCCACCAAGTGCTGGGAGCTTGACAGCAAGGTGGAAATTCGGAATATCACAATATCATGTTGAGACCCACTTGAATAGATACACCACCGCAATAGATACACCATCTTTTACATTGCACATACTCTTAAAGCCCAAACAAATCCAAACTTAGGTGCCACTTTGAACTACGTGTCCTGTCTTGAGGCGATAGTGCAATCGCTGGCCCTTCAACTCAAGTTGCTCCACTTTGGCACCAGTGCCTTCAAGACCAAGCTGTTTTGAGGGTCTGTTAGAAGGACTGTTTGCAGAAGCACTGGACATGAAACATGAAAAACACAATAAAACAACATAAATCAACACATAGTCTAAGGGTTTCTCGTAAAGGGACCCTGTAGCAACACCAACCTGAAAACGCCGTGTGCTGTCTGTGAAAATACACCACCAACACCGACAAACAATAAAAAACCAACAACCACAACAACCACAACCACAACCACCAAAACAAACAAAACCACCACCACCACCACCACCACCACCACAACAACAACAACAACAACAACAACAACAACAACAACAACAACAACAACAACAACAACAACAACAACAACAACAACAACAACAACAACAACAACAACAACAACAACAACAACAACAACAACAACAACNACACACACACACACACACACACACAACAACAACACCACCACCACCACCACCACCACCACAACAACAACAACAACAACAACAACAACAACAACAACAACAACAACAACAACAACAACAACAACAACAACAACAACAACAACAACAACAACAACAACAACAACAACAACAACAACAACAACAACAACAATTTTTGCGAGTTCCAGTCACTCAAACGTGCTGACAGCTGAGTAGAAGATGTGCTCTCACCATCACGTACCAAAATCCCTCCTTTGTCTGCACCTGCATTCTTCGCAAAGTGCCGTAGCGACCACATGCATGAAGTGAAAAACTCTTTTTCTCTGAGCATCTACTAGGATGGACAAGTTGACTGCATAGCGCTTCTTGTGCAACAAATTAACAACCGTTGGCTCACTGCATTCATTCTTTGTCTACAACGCTCCTCTCGCATCTGCTCTCTCGAATTCTCTCTCTAGATGCCAAGGCACCACCAACCACTTCCCAAATGGGGACACTGGGCTCACTATGTCCATTGACTCCATTGGTTCCATGGGCTCCATTGGTTCCATTCGCTTCAGCCTTCCGTAGTGTCGAATGACCACTGTGCTGTTTGTCCATGTACCACCTGTAAGTGTGATTGCGTCTCTATATGTGTTCATCTTGAACGTTCCGCACGGCTTGTCTTGAATATTTTGAATGAAACATGTATCAAAATAAGAATCATCAATCCGGTGCACCTACTATTTGAATCTATTTGAAAACAATCATGAAACAAAATGCACAAAACAAATGTACAATTAAGCAATATACATATTCAGTTCCACATAAAACTTGGAAACGATTGGCAAACCTCACTCGATGACTTTGCAATCTCCCATGGTGTTTCCACGCCTTGGGCGTTTCTTCAGGTGCTGGAGTGCTTTTTACCATCGCTCTCCTGGGCTGAGGAGGTTACGTTGCGAGGAGAACCCCAAAGAAAACTAGAAGGGCTTAGATACACCAATGATGTACTAATGACAAAAAACAATCAAAAACTTTCCACAGTGTAAACGTGTTTGTGTTCTTTTTCATTGCTTTTTTTTCAATGTCCTTTCAGCTGAGAGTTTCTCTGCAGCTGCTGCGCGATCGGCTGCCACCTCAACCAGGTGATATATAGCTAAGGCACAGAAGTGCTGCGCTATTGTATGTCTACATCTGCATCAACTGATGTCGAGTGCACACCATTGAATTTCTGAATGTTTGCTAGATCAGCATAAATAAACAAGGGGGTTCTGCCCCGCAACCAACTAGGTTTTCTTCAACTTATCAAGGAATTCCTGGCCTTTTCCTCTGCTTCTGTCTTTTTGGCAGTTGCCACTTCTTCCACCTTTCACTGACATCACACAAGCATGTCAAATGTATTATGTATTATTGGTGATACGGTATCTAACCATATCAGCATCAAGAGACACGACCGTTTGGACTGGGGTGGGGTTGCTTCAACATGTTCGTCAGAAGTTGCTGCATCTGCCACTTTCGGCCTCTTCCAGTTCGTCAAAGTCCATGGTTTGCGATCGTTCGCGGAGCAAAAGTCAAAATTGGACAGCCAAAATGCTGCAGAAAATCTGATCATGTGATTCAGTTTGTGCGTACAATCTTTCTCTGTAATTGAATGCCAACGATTCATCTCACTGCATCTTTTCCACGAGTCTGAAAGGATTGCAACAACTCAAGCATGTACACAGGTCACCGGTGCCTGCAGCTGCCAGCGTCCTTATCGGCAGAAAAAGATTTGAACAACTTTGCCAACCGCTACAGTACCTGCGTTATCAAACTGCAAATCTAGCAAATTCAGCCCAACTTCCAAAAGTGACAAAATATTGACCAAGGTGTTTTAGCACCAGTGAATAACAAAATCATCTTATGCATGTGTATGTTGTGCTTGCTCACCAGAACCTACGATCATCATGGCCGCATATTGACATGTTATGTGACCATAACACATCAACCTCCTGATGCATCGACAGAAACGGCTCTATCAAATGACCCAAACTGATTGAGTCCTTCATTGCCAGGTACAGGTGCCCTGTCACACTGAGCCAACTGAGGTGTGCTGAATTCATGTGTCCGGGAAGGGAATGAAATGCATGTGTCGAATATCTGCACAACAAGAAATGAAATTGGATAAATCTAATCCAAATTATAGATTATAGTATTCATATACACATATATAATATATATAAGTTTCACATAATTTAACTATCATTTTACTCCAGGTAGATTGAATATGATAAGGGGTATCGGTAGAAAATCACTTGATGTTGGTTGCTACAACTGGTAGGTGTTTCCATAAGATCTTTCCATATCCTCGGATCAGTGCAATTCGTGCAGTTTTTGTCCATTTCACACCAGTGATGATGCCAAAAACCCCCCGGTGCAACTCGCCCTATCCCACCTAGGCAAGGATGGTGGCACCGGTGGCAACTTGGCAGTGGTGGGTGCTACACCTGCGAGGTTGGTTTTGGGTGGTGCAAAGGATGTTGACCATCCATATTCAGTTGGATACCTGGCATCATCTGACATCTATGACGTCAAAACATCAACATGATACAGCATATAGGTGTTTCCAAAAATAGTGGTACCCCAAATGGATGGGTTTATAATGGAAAACCCTTTTAAAATGGATGATTTGGGGGTACCCAAAATTTTCGGAAACACCCATATCATTCAATATATCAATTGTCATTTAATTTGTTGTGCTTTAGTGACTTTAGTGTCATGAAATCGGCCTGGAGGAGGTGGAGGAGCATGCTCTGGGAAACCCACGCCCTTTGGCCTCAGTCATTGAACAATGCTTCAACATTTCCACCACGCACCAGTCAAAATCCAGTATATGATTTGTTTTAACGTGGCACATCATGGGATGTCAGGGCCTGGGGCAAACTGGGCTGGTTCCGCAAGTACTTGAATTGGAAAAACAAGACAGGACCACATACATCCCAACATTGCATCCTGATTGAAATACTTTGGAACGTGGATTACGTGTTTGGGCTGCAAATGCTGCTCTTCGCCAAGCACAGTTGAACGAGAGCTTGATTCCTTTGGGTGGTGTGGAAGTGACCAACTCACGCCCAAGCACCTTTCAGCTGACTTCCGATATATTTTGCAAAGCGTTGTTGTTGCCGATGAACAGTCTTCAGGCTCTCCAACTGTTGAATGTCAAGTCACTGTTGGATGTCACGGCCCCAATTTCTTTAGCCTGTTTGTGACCTAGATCAAACTTACAGGGGGGCCCCATCTTCTACCTGGGAAGTATCCCAGCAAAGCCATGTTTTCAAGCTTCCTGGCTCCTGACAGCATCACGAAGATGGAACGCCACCAATCGTCATCTTCCAAAGCTTTCTTGCAATGTGAAGCCTTGTGCTGTAAATGCAGTTCTGATCTAATCGTAAAAACAGGATCGCGGCTAAGTCCCCAGAAGTCAACAGCCCAGCCCTGGCCGTAGAGCATGGACTGTGGTATTAGTTCTAGCGTCGTAGTAGCAGGTGTAGCAGCACAAGAGAAGAGGCGGAGGATTAGGAGAACGAGAAGGATAAGAAGGAGAAGGAGTGACCATCCCTTTCAAAAAAATAAGCAACCTCCCTTATCCACTCAGGTGGGGCAAAGTTGCTAGGCAAATTCTAATTAATATCTAATTTCACTTGCTGTAGATAGCGTTAACCCTTTATCAATAAATCACCCTCCCTTAGTTTGGCATTCTTCACGGGCAACTTTTTCCGTAGTTGAAAGCCAATACAACACAAGCTTTCAAACTACGCTAATCAACTAATCAGTTTGTTCTTGAAAGAACAGCCAGCAAATTGGTCCAGTGCCCTTTTTTCCCCAGAATTGTTCAATAAGGTTTGTGATTGAAAAGCTTACTCAACAAGAATCTGGAAAAACCCGAGATGAAGGTTCCTGGAACTTTGTCAAGGCTTTCACCTTTGCCACCTTTGTCCGATCACGCATCGAAACAAAAAACAGGGGCCACCGCTGTGGTAAGAGAGTTTTCGGCCTCGATGGCCTGAATTTCGCGGATTCCAGTTCACAAGATCCCCTGTTGGGATAAATGCATATTACATATCATTACATGGGTTTGGTGATACCGTAGATACCACTCTCTCTACGAAAAAGAATCAAATAGATTATAGATATATATATATACAGATCATATCAATATCTTCAAATTGGAATCCGGACAATTCGCTTTGTTTATTCAAACTCTTACAGTAAAACTGCAGAAAGGCATTGCCACGTTGGCGTTGACATCTTACCTCAATGAATGGATGCTGGGGGTTTCCTGGCAACCATCCATCGGATTTGAAACCAAGCTGCTCAACATACTTCGCGGTTGCTTGTTTAGTTGCTTCTGCCACCTGCGGGTGGCACGGAATTTGGGCTTCCACAAGCACAAGTTGATACGAATGTTCAATCAAGTGCGTTACCATTTTGTATGCTTGTTCCCTTGCAGCCATCTTTGGATAATGTTGTGAAAGCCCGTCTCTTCCTCCCGAATAGTCATATTGACCCCCTATATACAATCACTGAAAGCATCCTGAAGCCAACCAAACATGGCTTTTCAATGCTTTTCAGGCAAAACGTCATTGGCTGTAAGCCAAAAACTCCCACAAAGCAATTGAGAATAATTGAGATATGTACACCGGGCAAATACATAAGTATGCATTAAGTATACTAAATAATATCATCATTCTAACACTTTCAAAGCAGTACTGGGTTTGGAGTTTGACCACAACACAATAAATCCGGAAGTAGGACTGGGATATCTGTAGCCTCTCTTTTTAAGCTATTCTGCAGGCATCTGGCAGGTATTGGAGTTACACCAGCCCCATGAGTCATGCACCATGGTGGAGATACTCCCACTCTCGTCTCAGGATTTCTTATTTCCGGCCTTTGATGATTTTCAGTGTGTTCCTGTGTTCCCAGTATATAACTTGCCACAGTTTTTGGCGCAAAACACACCTCAAAAATATTCAAAAGCGACATGTAGTGGAAATGGCATGTCCAAGGCCGAGTTGCGTTCCAACAACCCTTGTGCTGAGATATTCACGACCGGCATTGAATGAGATAAAAACGAACAACGACTTGTTCGCATAAACAACCACTAGCTAAATGCTTCATGACCCTGCTACGCACCGGGAGAAATCCCCACCTCATCATAGTCCCGCAACGGTCTGGGGGCCGCCTGAAGTGCGAGGACTGTGAAGGTTAAAAGTGTTCCGGCCCGTCAAGATAGCAATAATCGAATTCAATAGGATACAAATTGGCAACGCTGTTGTTCACAATATATTGTTCGCCCATGTTCTAACAATATCCCCCATCATCTCGGCCTTTGGTGCAATGCCCGCTAAAGCACTGGAGAACAGTTTGTTGGGCGGTGCAGGTGGTGGTCTCAATCTCAATGGAGCCGGTGGTTTCCAGGAACTGCTTCCAATGGCTGCGTACTGCTTGGGTGTGTACTCCTCTTCGGTGGGTGAGTACTCCCCAGTTGTTGGGTACTCCTCACGTGAATTTTCTTCGGTGGGTGGGTAGTCCTCCAGGGCTGGGTACTCCTCGCGGGGTGGGTACTCCTCGCGGGGTGGGTACTCTTCCCGGGGCGGGTACTCCTCGGGTGGTGGGTACTCCTCATTGGTGAGTGCCAATGCAGGAGCCTCTTGGAGTCGAATAAAGGCCTGGTCGGAATCGAATTTGTCGACGTTGCGCTGTTTCCATTTTGATGACTTCGGAACATGATTCAAAATGTTTCATACATCTTAGAGGTTTAAGTGTGTCTGATCCAAAAAGCAGAAAGCAATGAAAAACACAAGTCATAGTTTATATGCTTATCGTACTTGAAAGTTTATCAATGCAATATCATGTTGGCGTTCAAGCAAACAAGTTACCATAGACAAATACCGCCCCGAGCATCCAACATGTAAACCTCGGATGGTTTTGGAAAAGGGAATATGTTCAAAAATATAGCAGTTGAATGCAATTCTTAGTAGTCCAATCTAATGCCAATAATTGCCAATGCCCATTAGATTGATTGTAGACTAGCCATGAGAACATGCAGGTGTCTTGGCCTTCGGCACCCAACGTTCGATCCTTGGCAAAACAGTCCAAACTTCTTTGGAAAGGCTCATGCTCCATGATGGCGCAAGAACTTGCAACTCGCCAGAACTGATAGCTTACAGAGCATAGCTCATCAATAAGCACAAACGCATTGTGAAATATGCAAGTACCAGTCATGAAATATATTGAAACATCTTGAAACTTTTTTTTGTTTCTTCAGTTCCCAGCAGGGCATCTTGAACGATTTGTTCACAATGTTCTATCTGCAAAATATCTCAAGCTGCCATACTGAGCTCCAGACTTGGGTCGTTTCCAGCCTGAATCCTCCCTGCCAGTGAATCAAAATCCATCTTTGTCCGGTGGAAAATGGGGATCATACACACCGTATACTCCTGTAAAACAGAGTGCAGGCGTGATGGAAAAAAGTGAAACAACATACCGTGTAATCAAAGAATTAACGTTCTACATGAGCGCAACCAATGCAGTGTTTTCTTTCAACAATCTCAAACCAGGTAAAGCTATATATTGGTCAATTACAGTGATTGTATATTAGTCTATACATCAATTATAATATCAATCATATCGATTCTGATCAAATCCAGCCACACCACACAACGATGGCCCCGTGAAATCCGTTGGTCAAACATGTCAGTGCCACATTTGATCCGCTTCCTCCTCCCAACCTTGGTACCATGCGACATAGATTCACTGTCTGCATGCATGTGCTAATCGTACGTACAGTAAGACTTACTTGGCTTTTCTTGCAAAGGGCAATGCAGTGCCAAAGCTCAAAAATACTTGGATTGTTCACTTGCGGTAGCATCAACATCGATCAAAAACATTCAAATACATTCTGCATTGCATCACAGCACCTTGATACAATCTGGGTGCTTCCTTATAGTCACGCCAAAACATGCAAAAACAATCACAAGAGAAAAACAACCAAGCAACCTTTGCTAGTATCCTCAATGGCATCAGCTGATTGATTCCAATCATTGTCCCACTTCCTGAGTCGCTGTGGAACTGAACGGTGGCTTCTGGGAGAATCCAAGTGGACATGTGCAGTGCAGCTGGAGACAAGCAGTTACGCCCACGAGAGATTCGATATTCACCGGAAACATCTGACCGAACGAATCAAGCGAAAGTGAACGCATCTAAAAGCAACTTTCAAAGCTTGGTGGGAATTGAAAATGACTGAAAGCGAACCTGGAGAGAAGAAATGAAAAAGGATGGAATGTAAGACACAGCCAGGAAACCCAAAACAAGACCAGCGCATTCAAGCTCCACATTCTGTTTTCCTATCTTCACGTGATGTCAGAGCATGGTTTGTTACAGAATTGCTAGCTCCGCATGAAAGAAACGCCGCGTGATTAAGAACCAACTGCAGCGTTGAGACAGAAACTTTAAAGGGTGTGTGGGCTTTCGGCCGATGCAATGCCAAAGTTACACGAATATGTCTTTTTGGCGCAAGGGAGCTGAGTCTCTCCATCATTCATTGCGGAAATCCTTGACGGGCTGTGCCTGGCTCTTCAAGAGGCGGCACCCGAATCAGAAAAGCCTCCTGTTCTGTGCTGGAAAAACGGCCCGAAGGCCGCGAGGGAAAGTGAATGCAAAACAGCCTGCGTAGCAGGACTGTTTGCAAATCATAGCAACCTTAATTTGCCGGAAAGTCTGAACTGTACGTGGGTTATCATGTTTGGGATGCACCAGAATTTAAAGAGGCAGAGCTTTTTTCACGGGTTTGCGAGCTTGCCCACATGAAAGTACCGTGCAGCAAACAATGACCTGGAACTTGCCCACCCGCGACAATCCAACTTTCATCACCCCTTTGATCTCCAAGACGTGAGAAGCAACGGAGAGTGTCATTCTCATGAAGGATGCGGTTTCATCAGGCAGGAATTCTTGGATTGGTGTCATCTCGACTTCATCGACCCGTGAAATCGTAAACGATTTGGCTTTTCGGTGAAAGCACAGCAATTCATCCGTCACCTCAGATGAAAACACCTCAGCCAGCCCCAAGCCCGTCAGCTGAGAAAACGGAGCGGTCGCACAGCTCACCACATGCTCATCGAGATCCAGGACTAAAAAGGCATCTTTCGAATGTTTCTTCTTGAGAATTCCTGGATGACTCGTCAAACTGAACCAAGATGAAGCCTTTGTGGATGGTCCTTGTTGGCTACTAGGAGGCCTTGCACCGTCTACATCAGACAGGGCATCTGTGGCATTGCCCCCTGCCAGGGATTTCAAGTCTGTAAACTCGCGAAGCCCCAGCAAATGACACTGTTTTCCATTGGCCCTCCGATATCTCACCTGGAATACCTCGGTCCGGAACTTGCTGCAACAACTATCTACCAAATGTGTATGAAAAGCATGCGCTCCATTGACATTGTCCGAAGTTGTCAAGATCTCGGCTGCACGCTCTGCATCACCACTGGCCACAAAATCGGTGAACTTGCTTCCTTCCAAAGTGGCACCGGCCCGGCCCAAGAGCATAGTGGAGAGTTTTTGCGAAGGCGACATCAATTTCATTTCCTCATTCAATTCGACCACAGCATCACAGGTAAGATTCAGCAATGATGAAGCTGCAGAGAGTTGACTTGCGTTGTCCTGGTCTCGAATTTCCAGCTCCACCTTCTGCCGGATGAGATGGGTGGTCAAGCAGGACACTACCAACGAAAAGACCACAAAGGCCGCATTCCATACCACAAATACCGGTCCAATTTGCTCTTGCGTGCTCCTACTGCTCGGACTGCTTGCCTCGGAATGGAGCTCCCCAAGGCAACGCACTACAACTACTAGTAGGATTCCAGCCTGTCCAGCGAAGACCACCATGGGATTCGTGGCACATGTACAAACTGGAAGAGAAAACAGGGCAAAGCCACGAAAAAGGACCACCGTGAGATTCGCAGTTGCAACTGACCAAGGAGTGACCTCGATTGCCGCTGTAATTTGGTAAACCAAATACATCAAGTTTAACTTTCCAGGGCTGAGTCGCCTAGCAACTTGACAAATCGCCAAGAAAATGCTTGCCCGAATCAAGAGAATCCAACAACCTAGGATAGTCCAATAAGCTTCATAGCCCACCAGGTATGAGATCAAGGACAAAGAGGTCATCAGCAGAACGTACCACACAAGTTTCCGAGCCAGCATTGTCTTCTTGATACAAATCCGCTCATGAATGTATCCCTCATCTTTCGCGTTGATTTTTTTCCAAATTGCACGGAGCTGCTTCCACCATGTCTTTCTGTGCCGCAGCAGCTCGCTGATGACTGAGACAAGCGTCAGGAACAGCATGACCCCGATGCACACGGAATGTGCAGGGGCCGACTCTTCCATGGCATCCATTCCTCCAAGATGCGTGGAATACCGCCTGCACTTCAAAACAAGCACAATATCATATATGAAATATTCATATCTGTATATTGTTCAAATAATACCGTATATGATTGTATATGCATATATGCATATATGTACTAAATGGATAGTAGATGGGTCCGTATTGCGTGCTCTATACTTAATTTCTTTCCATAAGTGTTCCCCTGCCAAGCCAGGCTGGCGCCATCATGGACCTTTGATCTGCTTGTCAAGATTGCACCGCCACCCCAGGATTTTCCATGTTGGTGGTCCATTTTTCAGTGCACAGCAAGTCCAAACATACAATGTGCTTACCAGGTTCAGCTTCAAGCACATGTAGTCAATGATGATTGGATGATGTTAAATAAGGCCATGACAAGATTCCTTTGGTCATCAATTTGGTCAAATGTTAGCGACAACAGATTTTCTGCTTCATTCATACGTTTCTAATATGTCTTTAAAAGAACATAATTTCAAAAGTCCCTCCATAGCGACCTCATTTGTGGGCTGGGATGCTCGGTGCGCTTGTTAGAACAAAGGGGAGAGTACAGAGAGCAAAGGTAGGAAGAGAACAGGGAGTAGCCCAGTAGCTGATGTGAAATCCCACGACAATTAATTATAGATTATATGTAATTCTGTATAATAATAATCATAGTATTTCTATGCCAGTGTGCCAAGGAGAAGGCAAAAATTGAAGATACGTAATCAAATAGAATCATGTATAAATGAAGTAAGAATGGCAACTTTTATTTGATTGTAAGATACTTGTATTTTTACAAGATCAATCATCAAAAGATATGTGGCGCCCATTGCCAAGGCACTTGTGATTCTGCCATTTCCGATCATAGCTGTCATTGCCCTCCCACCTTGGTAGTTGGAGATATTGGTTTCTCAAAATCTTCAACTTTGCAGCCACAAAGAAGATGCTTGATTTTATCATTGTTTCAAAATGTGTCATACATGTCTCCAAACAAAATACACAAAGGTTTCAAAGGATCTCGTAAAGTTGCAAGAATAAATGATTGCATGAACAATGCTTTTGTGCGACCAAATTAGCTTTGCTGCCTAGTGACTTCCTCTTGTTGCTCCAGTTCTGATTCTGCTTGTTCCAGCCCCAGCTTGACCCTGATGACCGGTCTGACCACTCCTCTGACTTTTTTGGCCATTCTTCCTTTGGCGACCACTCCGGCTTCTGCCACCGCTGCAGTCGCCAGGGCTTATCTTGGCTGTCAGTCTTGGGAGACTCTTCCCAGGTCTCCTTCGAGGCGGGAGTTTCCCACTGATTCTCTTCGAAATCCTCAAAATCCTCTTCAGCGATAGGCTGCTGCTGCCAAGGGTGTACAAACTTGGAGGAGCTGGCGGACCCGCGGCGCCTCAGTCGAGCCATCACATCCTCCGGTGTCCCTTTTTACAAGAACACCCATCAGCAAACACATAGTCCAAATATGATCAATACATGCACAGACCACCAGCAAACATAATATAGATCATGTATGATCATACAAGACTTCGCAATGGTTCCTCATATGCTCTTCTATGAGCTCTGCAGCTTAAAATGCCGCTTCAAGGTCAACATCGTCTTTTTGGTGCCCCGACACGCTGAAGACTGTGTCTGGAGGTTTTTGGTATCCTTCTGGAGGTCTTATTAGTTCTAGTGGTTGTTCAGAATCTCGAGGTTTGACGTCATTGGTCTTCACCTCTCTGCCCTTTGAATCTTTTGCCTTCCTCTCTGCAAAGATCCTCGGGAAATGCGAGGCAAAGGCACTTGCCAACAGATTTGCCAACAAAACAGGCACAGTGATTATTGCATGCGCTAAAAACATTGTCAACCTGTGGCTAGGGCCTCCCTAGCTTCAAACCCCAGGTACAGCATGGTAGAGCTAGTTGACTCCAATTGTCAGTGTAACTGTAAAACAAAAATAGCTCTAAGCAACAACATGTGCAACAACCTCATTTTTTACATCCGTTTGTCTTATCACTAACATCTGGCCTATAAAGGAAGGAACCATCTTCATCATGTTCTTCCTTGCCAAGCCACTCATCCATCGCTGCCAAGCGATCTTCGTGTTCTTTGTCTTGCCTGAGGTGCTGGTGCAGAGCGGACTGCACTGCACTGAATACTTAGGCCGTACTACCATAGTTCATTACTTGGTGCGAGAATGTGCGAGAAAGAGGTAAAACAACTTTAAAACGTTCCATGCATAATATTTGCCATGTCTCAAAATGTCTTGTTCTTAGTCCGCAACACTGGGATCTTTGGAGCGGTATCGATCTGCGCCTTAGTCGATGGGTCACTGGGAGGACCTGATGGGATTTGAATGACGAGTGGAGACAAGTTGATGCTATGATGCCAAAAGACTTTGAAGTTCAACTATGTTCCACCTTACATCACTATCTCATCAAATGTCTTCGATGCATACTAGCGTTTAAGGTGGTTGATAGTATCACGCTGGCCTTCTGGGCATGTAATTGTCCATGTCCCCAACATTCCCCAACCTGGTTGATTGCTTCTAAGGCAAAGGCTGTAGCAGTATTTCCGACCTCAGCAGAAGAGTATCAACACCCTCATGTCTTTTGTTTTTACGATGCACGACGCTTTCCTCCTCTCCTTCACCTTTCTTCAACATAGATAGGCAGCACACAATTGTTCCTAAATTAGAAGCAATGAATGACCTACCCCAAAAGAAACAACTTGATAGATCCTACCGCTGCAAACTCCGGACCATGTTTCTCATTCATGATTTTAAGTGATACAGTATTGTTTGAACCAAATGCAAAGGATGTTCCGTGGCGTAATAATAATATCCGTGGACAACAATGGGTGATATTCCTTTTCAAGAAACAAATCCAGTGTCCATAACATCTGTATTGCTTCATGGGGATCTCCATTCAAACTAAATCTTTGTGTTTCATAGTGATTTGCCATTTGTTTTCCCCTTTTTGAGGCGTCATTTTGTTTTTGAAAATAGCTTCAGCTTCATCCAAGTGACACCTTGCTTCATCCAGGCAGGCACCGTGCTGCCACGACCACGCCCTGCTGGGCCTGGAGTTGCAGTGCCATGAATCGGTGATTGATTCTTGGAGTGTCAATGCAGAAAATGAGGATGATCGAAAGAAAACGTCGATTACGTCATGTTCATGTTCATATGATCATAAATCATAATTTGTCTATAAATAAATACATGTGATTATGCCTGATCCCACACTGATTATAGAGTTTATGATGAACTAATAAAATGAAATGACTGATGAAGTGAGTTCATTGATGGTGAAGGTTTGTGGTCAGCTGGGTTGTTTACAGGTTATTCTGAGTCTCTTAATTCTATGATTGAGCTAAAGGTTGATTGTCCTGATCAAGCCTGATGACTACGTGTTGTGATTTAGCATCATGCGTGCTGTGGGCAACTGGTGGTTTCAGTTGTTCTTGCAGTTGAGCACCATCACTGCCAAAAAAGCCCAAGCCTCTCTATCCACTGGTGGACAGCTTGAACTTCTCTAGTAAATCATAGCATGCTTTGCTACACAAGGGCAATTAGAAGGATTGCAACAAAACAAAAGAACCTGTACACAATCCACGAATGCAGTGAATTGGCATCTCCTGCCGTGTGGCCCAACTGACCTGGGTAACCTTAATTACAGTAATAAAGCTGAAACGCAATGGTTGATACAGTAGATTGTTGAGGAGAATTCCCCTATGCAAACCACCATTGCAGTCGCCACCAAGATGACTACTTGCAGCAGTGATTCAAAGTGACACACAAAACGAATATCCGCGGGTTCCCAGAACACCTTCACATCATCCAAAAACGACACTTCACTGCCAAAGAGCGCGAAAGAAAGTGGATAATTTCAACTTCCACCGTTTTCGTCTAAACTTGAAAATGTCAATCCTTTTCTTTCCACCCAGGACGAACACCCTTCATCTTTAGCATGGGTGCAAAATCAGGTCCCATCGTTAGCCAACCAAACATCCAGCATCCCAGCTTCGCCTCGTGGTGGTGATGGTGATCTTTCCTTTGGTGGCTCAGAGGATGCTGATGCCGGCTCATTGGTCAAGGCTAAGGGAGCTTCATCCCCTGGCGTCATTGATGAAACAAGTCAACAAGTGAAATGTTGGATTAAACACATGTAGACTGTAGACGGTTGCAGTTATATATATATATACATATTTTAAGTCGTAGATGTCGGTAGATAATATAGCGTCTTTCCATGTATACACACATTTCAATAGTGACATTTTGAACTTGGACTTGCCAGAATCGTTCACTTCTGTTAGGTGTCTCCTTGCGTCGCCAACACGCCTTCCTGATCTGGGATGGAAGGATTCGCTTGTGGTTTGGTCATCCAGGCAGGCAAGGTATTCCTGGGACAAGGTGGTGTCTCTAGGCTCAGTGGGAATACGGGTTGTCACGAATCACTAATGTAACATACATTGGCATCCTGAAATATGAATAATTTCGACTTGGTTGGGTCGTCGACCCATCTTATCTAGGAGGAAATTCAAAGTTCTCGATCTTGAAGGATAGCTTCTCACCGCTTCCTATAGGACCCGGAAAACCCATGTCATGGTTGAGCCAACATCGTTTATGATTATCTGCTAGTCTTCATGATCATTGAAAGATAATGCCTGATAGTGCATTCCACTTTGCAAACACTCATTCCCTTGCGTACTGTATACACTAGTACTGCACCCATATCAATAAATCATATAATTATCAAGTATCAAAATATATATATGTATGTGTATATACTTACAATTAATCACTAGTTGGTGGTTTCAACCCATCTGAAAAATATTAGTCAAAATGGGAATCTTCCCCAAATAGGGGTGGGAAAAAAACACCACCTAGATCATTACTATATAGTTATTATTATATTTATACTGTATACTGTATTCACCACATATTTGCGAGATACCTGAACTCTTTTGACACAAGTTGCGGTGTTAACATGGGCCGCCAGAACGCACGCACTTTGGATGGTCTGGGGGCTTAAAAGATTTGGATCATTCTGGTTTCAATCCTGTCTTGTCATTGCCTTCAATCAGCCCTGGGTTTCCGCGCTGACGGCCACGGCCCACAGGGCCACGCACCTCGAATCCGCATGCAGGGCATCATTTTTAGATTTCCGAAATGAAAACGCTGCGGAAATTGGCTACCTCAAAGCAAAGAAACACCCAACCCAGGGTTAAAGACCATACATATTTTACCACCAAAATCAACAAGTATCTTTTTGATTCTTTTTGTCCGATCCTGCCAACTGTCTAACCTGACATTTAGAATTTTGAGTTCATGTTTCAAAAGCTCAACTCCAGCATCCATCTAGGCACCGGTGAGGCTTGCCGAACCACCTCTTTTGGCTCTTCCTGCCGGTGCTTTCCGCAAGATATCCCCGTCCAACATTCACCAACCTTGATCCAAACCATGAAGAAGAAAAAAACATGTGAAATACAACAATCCAAAGCAAAGCTCAGCTCCTCCTTCACCGGAGGTGTCCATGCCACCTCGATGGTATTAGCGCCGGTCTTGCCTCCGCCCAGCATGCGAGGAGCGAAAACTTCTATGGCAAAATACGGCAAAACATGGTTTGGAACCCCAATTGCTACAAAACAGCATTGCAATACAAAAAGCCCTTGTGAACTAATAATATGTGATTATACTGTAATTGATTATATATCTATCATGATCTGTTCTGGATTCGCAGCAAAGGCCCATGCCATCAACTTCCTCCTGATAGGCTTCTTGTTCCTCAGTTGCTACATGCTGCTGTGGAAATGTTGCCTTCATACTGCTCGTCTGATGACATCTGTCTAGATCAGTTTCTGATGGTCAAAAAAATGACTCAACAAAACAGCCTGACTAGACTGACCTTTAGATGCCATCTCCCGCCAATACCCTTCTCTTTCAGTCAAGCTGCGCCCTTCTTCACCCAATGCCGTCCACGGTTTTGTCCTCTATTATTCCTGTGGCCATTGTGACCATTGTTGTGACCACCTCGTCTACCTGCCAGGGTTTCAGCAAAACCTGTCCCTGTCCATGATTTATGACGGTCCATAATGGTCCTTGATGGTCCAAAGTACTATTCAAGCCCACTGGGAAGAAAAATAGAAACCGTCTGCGCACGCTACAGTATACCACCACACACTTCTTCATGCCTCTTTTTGTCTCAATGATTCTGCGAGCATCTGACATGACTGCTTTCAGGCAGTGACTTCTTGGAAACTTCCAACATTGGAAACTAATGCGCTGGGAATGTCCACACATTGGCGCCAGAATCGCTCACAGTCCAATTCTCCCAATTCTCTGTGTCCTTGGGACATGAGGCGACATCGGTTGCAAACGGCTGCAAGAAAACAATCCGCTTGTGACAATTGCTCTTTTCGAGTGGTTGCTTCCGCGGTGGTTGTGGTTGTTGAGGCTACTAAGGTTAATGTGAACCCCGGATTAATAACCCCCCCTCCCCCCCTACAAGGTCCAGAAGGTCCAGAAGATCTTGAATAGATTCGAAGTGACCAATCCCCCAAATAAAGAGACATATAGGCCTGACAACCGGACAAGTATTCCTTACTACTCAATAAGAAAATTATACACACACCTTCCAAAAGGGGGATATTTGCCAATTTCATATTGGGGGGCTCTAATTGGGGTGGATTTGTTGGATACCCCTGCTAACTAGAGGAGAAAATTGCACGAATACAAAAAACGACCAACTGGAAAAAAAGAGGCGCTCTAATTGGGGGGGTTTATTAATCCCCCTTTGACATTACATAGTGATGTGGCCATTATTATTGTTGTTGTTGCTGCCGCCGGTGCCTTGTCAACATTTGTCAACACGTGTTGGCATTGCAAGTATCTTGACCCCCTTAGCATTCCTCTTGAATATCGTGCTCCTTCAAACGACAAGGGAATCGAAGGGAGATAGAAAAGTACAAAGAGAGAAATACAGCAAAACAATTCTTATATACATTCAGCTTCTTCTGGTGATATGGTTATCACGACAGAGCTGACCTCAAAATCGGGATTGCCAAACTTGTTTGTGCAATCGAACCATCCTCATTTTGATGGTGTTACTGCACTACAGGGCTAGCACAAAAATTGAAAGTGACAAAAGGCCGCACCGTTGCAGGGATTGAACCGTTCATTGAGGTAGGGAACAAATTTTGGAGAAACAATTCGGCAGAGCTTGAAGGGCCTTCGTTGAGGTTGTTGTAGTTTTTGTTAAGCTTAGTTGTTTCAATTACTTTTTTCCAAGTCGTTGAGTTTTTTTTTGTTTGGTTTGTCCTTGGGTAAATACATATTATAGAATTTCTCTTAGCCTGTACATGTTGGTGTATATCCTTAGCTGTGGCGTGGCACACTGCCAGGCCCCATGTTAGCTAAAGAAACGCGTGTATCAAAATGTATCAAGCACTAAGACCGGAAATGCAGGTCAATTTCAGTTTCCATTGATGCCCAAAGACTGGTTGGTGCTGGGTGGGCAGTACAATAAGGAGCCGTTGACACGACTTATACAGCAGGGAGACTCCCATGTTTAGCCAATTATATAATGTATACTGTTCAGCCATGTTCAGCTTGTATGACAAGGCGTGCTGCTTCACCATTACCAGCAAAGCGTATGAAACAAACCTGGTATTCTTTGCCATCTCAAGGATTCCCTGTTCAATCTTTTCATGGTTTTATGATGTTTTATGCTTTATTCTATCTTCATGCTGGAACCTAACAATTGCAGGCTTCCCGTGGAAAATTCCTTAACTCCATGATCAACTGAAGCTGTGATACAGTAATTGAAGCAGTATGGGAAAAATGCCCTTTAAAATCAGCACGTCTTCCTTATTGGAACCACTTGACATCTGAAGTCGAGACTCTTTCTGGGGTTCCTTCCAGGCCTCAAAGAGCAACAGGAATACATACAGGCAAATCAAAAGAAACACCGCGAGTGGCTTGTGATGAGGTCGAATTTCGTGCAAATCTTGAAGGAATTGAAGGGGAATGAAGTGGCGCAATCAACAATCCCACACTCATGAACCATGTCTTCTCCAATCTAGGTGAGTCTTGGGTCCTAGAATCTCGCTCCTTCTGCTACCTGTCAGGCAAAGCATTAAACCTGTGGAAAGCATTCCATATTCGTCAATACACATAGGCCCCTGCCTTTGGCACCATTGAACCCCACTCTGAAGTTGAGGGCTGTTCAGTATCCAAGGCCCCAACAGTGTGGATTAATGGGAAAATCCTCGCAAATCGGCTGATGAGGCACAGCCTACCCGCACTCAAAGCAGGCAATGCTGTTGAAACCTTCCATATCAAGGATAAAATATGATAAACTGGTAACCGGATGAAAACATTGTCGCCGTTCAAGAAACTGGAAAACCTCTACCAGTGCTTTCAGTAGCGTTTGACCTACTGACATGCACCACTTAATAAACTCATAAATGCCACCCCAATGGATCGCTATACTCTGCGATTTTCTTGAGGTATGTGTTGTCACAGAATGCAGTCAAAAGATGTCAAAAATGCTACCGGCCTCCGTCATACCACCTGTTCGTGCGAAAACCTCCGTGTTGAACACATCTCCCAAGCGATCTTGTTCTGAGCAATACGGCCGCCTCAGTACAAAGTTGCTGAGCCTACAGGGGTGACAACGGGGTACCGTGAAGATCAGTCGCCAAGTTGCCGGCGGCTTCCTTTTTGTCTGCCACTTTGCAGTCAAAGTTTGAAAACATTGGTTTGATCGAAACGCAGTGTTCAATACTTATTCCTGGATCACCATGAACATATCATGGGAACTGCCAGGGTGAGACCAATTCAAACTATCATGATGCAAGGGTGCAACACCTGCACTCCCGCATGCTGCGGGCCAGTTGGAGCTGCAAACATCGTGCCTGACACGCGTGAGCGATCTGGGTATTTCACTTCGATTGCCCATGCTTTGCTCATTCATTAACCAACAACCACCGTTTTTGGATGCATTTCCCATCATTTTCTTATCACCATGTGGATATACCATAGAGTGAGGTTGCTGCAGGTGGCTTGAACTACCCCATTTGCACTGAGCTGTACTTAAATTCTATGTCCATCAGGGCTATCTGGACACCACCCAACCTGGAAGGCAAGGAAATCAATGTTCGGGCATTTGAATATCACTTTGAACTCGAATATCTCGACTCCTCAGCTGTGCAACGAATTTTGTCTAAGGAATTTCGTTAGAATGAATAATTTGCACCCTGTACATATTGGATATGGACATGTTGCCGCCCAACCACGTGTAGTATGTATATACTGTATTCTCATGTATTCTCTAGTTAAATACACATGTTGATATCTACATGCTTTAGACTCTCGACAAGTGTTCTACACACAGAACAAGCATAATCTACACACTCGAGTCAAAGCCATTTTTGGTATTTTGTGCCCTCACTGTTCTTCTTTAGTCAACTTAGCTCATGGATTCATAGCATCTCTTCGGCCCAAGCATCGACGAGCCAATCTTTAGTCTGAAGATTCCACTGGGGACCTTCCACTTCTCCTCAGTCTCATCATAGATGCTCACATCCTGCAAGTCGCAGCTCTGGACATTTCTGAAACAAACTAAAAGATACACAGCATAATACAGCTAACCTCAATAGACCCCTACAAAAAATCTGAGTTGGTTGAACATGTTGTGCTCCTCCCTTTTAGATCCAATTAGTTTCCAAGATTACTGTGATTATTAAACACTCCGTGAAGGTGGTCGTCGTAGGGGCTCCTTCTCCCGTAGCTCGAGGGAAACTTCCTTCGACTCGTCCGGTTGCAAGAAGACCTGCGGGACCACTGGCACTGAACAAAAGCTTGCGTCATTTCTCTACAACATGGGACGGGCCTCACCAATTCTTCGATTTACCGACAAGTCCCAAACTCACCATCCATGTGTGGGATATGAGCAGCATTGATATATTCATTTAGTCATGTCAAATATTTACGTACTTACGTCACATAAGTTGAAAAGCAATATCATTTACCTATATATATATACTGTATATATATCATGTATAAAAACAGCAGTTTACAGTATATACAGCGAGTTAGTTTGACACGGTGATAAAGGGTTGGAACCCATAAGACAAAACACCTCCAGCCGAATAAAATGCCACTAGAAATCCAGTCAACATGCAACTGATGTCCAGTGGCAGCCAGCTTCACGTGTCATATGAAATCCTGATGAATGGGGTAAACCATTTGAACCATTTGCTGGATGCCATATGTAGTTTCAGTCTGAGTTCTGGGGTTTGATCTTCCAAATCCAGTAACTTCAGTGTTGAAGTTCAGTTTCTTGGAGGTATCACAGCTGATCCATACTCAAAAGAGCTAAGACTCCATCCATGCTTCAAATGATGGTCAATGTCCATGAAATGTACCGATTTACGACGCCTTTTCCCAAACAGGCAAACTTCTGAATACTCTCCATGTTTTGGAACCCCAACATGTCCATCAACATAGGGCTATAGTTGATGGAAGCAATGGAAGACAGGTGACCACATGGAACCAGCGTCCAATCGTCCGGCCTTCTTGAATCCTCTCAGCACACCTTCTTTGGGCTCGCCAAGGCCAGGCGGAAACCTCAGAAATTTCAGTGGCAAACGATGCCCATGAAAGTACGTAGGTTCAAGAAACCGATTTGGAATCTTGTTGATTCTATCATCATTTGTATGGATGCAAATATATCTCAATATATCTCATTAAATTACATAATAGCAATAATTCGATGTGTGATTGTGTATTCTGTTTCATTCTGTATGATAATGTAATTTATACGTATACCCTATACCGTAGAATTATTATTCCTTTTCCACGCCATTCTACTACAGATTCCATTATATTGTATTTCTCTCCGTTTGAAGCTACATGAAGCTACCGTGTTTCTTCCTGTATCCATCTGCCATGGACATTTCATATCATGCCAATCTGGTGCCTTCCCAAACTTCATCTCGCCAAGTGGCACCAAATAAAGCTGAATCACTTCACTTCCAGCAACGGCACCACTATTAGTCACCCGAACCTTAGCGCCACGTGATCCACAGGCGATTCACAAATCCCAAAGCTTGAGGCTCTGACGGTGACACACACACTGGCATTGCAGCTCTGAGTTGATGAAAGCAACTCATAACCTTCAATGGCAGTCATGGCCAATCTGCCAAGTGTGATTTTTGCAATGCTAAGCAAACCGCTGGGAATGGATCACATACCAGTACTGCCAACTCCCTTTGTTAACATTCAAGACTCAAACAAAAGTCTGAAGGTCGTAAATATTGCGGGCTGGCCGTCTTCCTGTAGCAATGCCGCTACTGCATATGCATAAACAGGTTTTCAACTTCATAACAGTCACCACACCAAATCTGAGATTGCCCGCATCATTTAACAACTAATCCATCTATACTGCTTAGTGATGGCAGCAAATGCCTTCCAGTTGACCCTTTCCAACAGGTGAGGCTGACAGGTTCACTCCCTCACTTCAAGCATTCCTTCAAGCAAGAAAAACACAAAATGAATCAATATGAAATACACTGAAATACTTCAATTTATCTCCAAACCTTCAAAATTAATCATCAATTTTTGGAGAACATTGCATACAGTAGCATAGCCCCCCACCTTTGGACATGTGCATGCCCACAATTTGCAATGATACACAGCTCAAACAAAGGAACATCATCATGTCATGTAGAATATGTAATATGTACACCATTTTTTTGTGCAGATTGACATGGCAACTCGGCAGGGGTGCAGACTTGCTAATGTCAGACCTCAGCTTTGTGAGTATTCCTGTGTAAACACCGCGACCGGATGGCAATTAGATGGGTGCCTCCTAAAGGTCTGAGAGACTGAGAGAAAAAATGTTGCAAACATAACAAGCTTCGGTGCTGAAAACGAAGGCTTCTGACTGTACCAGCTTCGCAGCTTCGCGAGCTTGAATTAACTTGACACTACTCATGAGCTCAGCATACATCGTGAATCATTTTCACGGGCAACGAATCGCTGCACGTACACTGGCCGTCGGCATCGCAAGTCCAAAAGTTCCATCCAGCCCGCCAACAAATCCGCCTGCATGATGATCCGATGTTAGTGTTCCCGCAGCCTTGGCTTGTGTACGCCCATCTTGATGTCTGACCAACAAAGCATCTGCAGTATCCATCCAAGCCGCAAGCCATCCATGTTGCATCGTATCCACAAACATCACAAGCGTGAAGACGAATGCCTGTGTAGCTTTTTGTCGAGGCGTTTCTGGCACCATGGAGGTTCTGCAGGGAGAAGTTGCCGTTGCCTTTGGTCATGTTCCACTTGGTGTGATTGGCGCCTGCATCTGGTAAGGCCTGCGCTTGTTTCAACAGCACCAAACAGGTCATCAACACCGGGACAAAGTGGCTCGCCATGCTATCACGCGACTCTCTTCTTTGAAGCGCTGAGCTCTGCCCAAATAGGCCAAAACTGGATTGAGCCAATGAAATTCCATGTAGAATATGTACACCAATATTTGTGCCCATATATGTCATCAATATGACATAGGAGTTCAACGTTCAGTTAAAGACTCTTCACTATTCACACGTATCTGAACAACTCTCACATCTTACATATGCCTTGGAGTGTACAAATGTTCTGCAACTCCCCACAGAAGGCTAGCAAGATGCCCTAACTAAACCAAATGCTGACTACTTCGGCACTCTTGAGGCACCCAATATTTGCCTTTCCGCACCCCTACTGATCCATGGCCCAATCAACTTCACACATTGAGAGAACGTGAGAAAGTCAGGAACCAAAAAATATTGCATAAGGTTGCACTTGAAATTCATAATTCCAATTTCAGCCTTTGCACCTTTCATTCTTCTGGAATGCCGAGATGGAAACCATGCAGCAAAGGAACCAAAGGTTGAATATGACAAGCCATGGCCAAATGGATATTGGACCTGTCGATGTTGACTTCCAAATGTTCGTATCTAGGTATCCTGGAAGCTGGACTTTCAGTTGGACAGTATCACATATTTCCACATTCCATCAAATGTTGGGAAAAAAACAACAGCTTGCAGTTGTTTGTTGATGCTGCTGAAGGCCCTGATGGTTCTGCTGACAGGGACGAAAACAATGAACATGATGACGACGACAATGACGAACGATGAATTGGATAGAATGTGATTCATGTGAACTAAATCATAGACCACAAAAATATATGTATCGTAGATACGTCATCATATGTTTTGACGACCATGACGCTGCTGATGCTGCTGCTCTTCACTATCACTGTATACCATGAAAACTGCGTGTCCCCAAGTAAAAGGTGGGCAACCAATTCTCTCAGGCCTCAATCTCCTCGTAGAAGGGGAAACCTGCCAGGATGCCTTCTGTATAGTTGCAAGGGTAGGAATCTGTCGGCCTGCAGTCCATGGGTCTGAAATCGGCCCAAGGTAGTTGGTGCCCTTTTGCGTATGTCTCTCTGTATCACCTTTTATTGTGTGTTGTAGTTTTCCTATAGAGGAAACCAACTAAAATCGACCATTTCTTTCGTGGATTGTACCAGTAGGGGTTGGAGGTTGGCTTATTTTCCTTACGTCCGCAAATACCCACCACACCCTACCAAGAGGCCCTTACTTTTGCACGCATCGTTTTGAATAGGAACAATTCCCTATCACTTCACTATGTGTTTTGCTCCAAAATGGTCCACTGGTGAAGCATTTGAAATACGCAGCATGTGAACATGTTCAAAGCTGCATCACCCAAACACGGAAACTGCTGAATTGGCGAGGCACTCTGTCAGAATCATGCCCTCTGGCGCTTCACATGGCGGAATTGTATCCTCAATGCCCAAAATTGCTCATGCAAGTCAAATGAATCTAAACATACTGCGCACACCTGCGCACTGCAACCCCTTGACAATATTTGACATCAACAAGAAAGGCAAAGAACTACAAGTGCACATAGGAAATCACACCTCATCACGGTCGACATGCAAATGTGCATAACGATAACACAAACTACCACACATTATAGATGTAGAATGATGTAGATAATGTACCGGACATGTAAAATAAACTTGCTTGTGGTACTCTGATATGCACTGGGATTACTGTCACAGAACGCCGAGGCTAAGTGACCTCAAGTGCTGCAAATCATCCCATTCAATTCCATTTACTGGTGCCAATTGAAGTGACGGTACTGCTGGGCTTCAAATGATTCTTTCGGGCCCAAGTTCAAGTCCAAGAAAAACTTGCCGAGCAACAGACTCGCTGAATGGAAAGGTTACCTCGAAAAAAAAAAACGAAGCGATTCAGAAAAACACGTCCAACTACCGTGGATGGAAGCATCCCCGTCCTCCTCTCACCCGTTGTGTGGATCTCAAGTCGTGCAGAATCTATCAGAATCCAAAACTGAAAAACCCAGGAATTCCAGCAATTCCAGGAAGTGGCACCCAAACCAAAGACGTTAGTCATCTGAATCGACACTTTACAACACTTTACAACCTTACGAGTGATAGACGTGTGAAACAAAGAACGAAAGAACCAAAGTCACAATCACATCCGTCCGAGTTGCGGGGGACTTTGCGCCAGGATTGACCTTTCCAAAAAGCACATCCGCAATGCCAAGACCTGTTGCCTCACCAGCCAAAAAAACTGCCACAGCAGCATCCACGTGATCGTTCCAGGGCATCACGATGGAACCTCAAATAGCATGGTCTAGCCATGGTGTAACCAAGCAATCCGACTGAAGTTCACGGATGAAACTGAAAAAATGGCACAAAAAAATTGGTGCTGCACCCAATGATTCAATATGCTTGATGTGAATTCAGTATTCAAATCATTGTGAATCTAACATAAGTTTTAACCAGCCTGGAATCAATGTCACCACCACAGTGGGAATCTTAGAATGCATCTTCTCGGCCAGCTCCACCACCTGTGTGTGGCTGGACAGTGGGAAGCACGTCTACTTCAAGTGTGCTATTAAAACAAAGCACTCAGATGAAAGCTGGAAAACCTTGCATCCTGCTTTCACGCCTTTAGATTCGTTTAGTAAAAACACCCTCAAAGGTTAAGTTTTCCGTTAAGAATATGATCAAAATATAAATTAAAAGTTATGTAAACATATTGTAAGCACATCGGAAAATCTCTGCATCACACCACTTTCCATATCTATCCAGATAGAGCTCATGTCAAGATCTGAGGCACAAAGGATTCCTGGTCGATCATCAGGTTTGGACCTTGATGCAAAAGTCCATGCAGTCCAACCCCACCAGCATGCTATAATAGTGCTTGAAAAATCATGCTTGCTAATCCTGCATCTCTCTTTACACTCCCTTTTGGCCTCTCTATGTAAATCATATAAAATCATAAATATGACAAATATAATACAAAATACAAAATATAGTCTATATAATATTGAGATAAACGAAGTATAGGCTAACATAAACAGGAGTCACACCGCTTGATGTAAATATAATGGCACATCTTCAACTGCTCATCGACTCACATTGAAGCCACAGCACGGTCTCTGCCCTCTGCTGAAGTGGTCGCACCGCAAATGATCAGTACATCAACAGCCTTTGTTTCAACCAAAGCCTCTGCAGCCTCGGCACTCCAAAGGGCGCATAAGGCAGGGAAATGGGGAACAAATTGGATCAACTACCGATCTTGAAGTTGGCGCAAGGAAAATTGAACATTCGGAAAATTTGTGAAGTTGTGAACTCTTCTTTTGTTATGGGAGCGTGTTTCCACCCACCTTGGTGGCTGGCAACAAAAGAACAGCAACTCATTTATGTCGAGATGATGGGGCCTTGGATATTGCCAATCTGGCAACGACATGGAAAGCCATGCCACTTCTACGTATCGCTACCTCCCCTGTGGTCAAGATATTTGAGATGTCACCAACCTAAAAATGGCTCAAAAGAGATGAAATAGGCTACTTCATTATCATTATAATCCTCAAAGTTCATACAAATATTTGGATACTCGTTGTAGTCATGGACAAAAATTAGGAGCAGCTCATGAAAGCCTGGCACCGGAGGAACATAGATACACCTCGAGGCCAAAAGACCTGTGCATCATCTGATAGATCGAAGACCACTGTGCAGTTAGCTCCCTCACATGCACCCTGAATGCCTTGCAAAATGGACCTCAGTGGCCAAGAGAAGAACGCGCTGCTTTTCCTGCAGCTTTTTGAGATGACAGAACTCCACATGATCCAATGATCCAAGTGAGGGAGACACCTTTCAACATTACGATCCTTTGCACTCGTAGAATACAAAATGTAAATATGCTAGCATCATTTTACCAGGCGCAGTCGTAGAAGTGTCCATAGCCAATCTGAGACACTGACACCGGATCCTTTGGGATGACACGACCAGAGCCACCAACTGTGTAGTAGTTACCCATGTCCCACCTTGGCTGGGCACCAGCTGCGTGCCAACGGAATGCTCCATGCACTCCCGTTTTTTGGGTGTTTTTTTTGGTTGGGGGGGAGTACAGCACTCCTTGTAGTCCTGGAGATAACTGCTGGCCAAAAAAGGCATGCATATGCATTCACTAATTCAGTTTATATAATTGAATCTCGGACTGTAGCATACTGTAACTACAATCATCTACAGTAATGCATTCAAATTGGAAAGGTTTCAACACTGACTTGACACCACTTCCAGATTTCACAGGAAACTGTGATCCAAAGTCTGCCAAGTCACTGGTTCAGCATCGCACTCACATTGTTCGACGGTTCACATGCGGAACCCACCACTGCGATCGTCTTTACATTGGTCCCCAGCGGCAAAGTGTCGTCCCTGGACAGGATGCGCAACGGGAAACAATGTGCATACTGGCATACTGACGCGGTTTACTCTATAGATGTACTGCACCTGCACCTGACCTGGAAAGGTGGTAGTGAACGACCAGCTAATAGTTTCTCAGTTTATTACAACCTAATACTATGCTGACCAACAGGCCACACAAGTGACACAATCTGTGCAACCATGATTGGGGTATCAACAGGTGCAGGGCTTTTGCTGCTTTTGCCCTTCATGCCAAACCCACAACGATGGAATGAAATCCCAATCTGTCTAATTCAAGAAGTGAGGCGCTCGTTCTTCAGAAGGATCACCTTGGTGCACAAGTAATTCATGATTTTAAATCAGAATGCAAGAATCGACTGATATCCATCGCATCTGGCCATTTTTATTGGATCAAGCGTGCACGTCGGAGCAACAAAGATCGAATCAGGGGAGTCTGTTCAAGTTCAGGGAGGCTGCCTGAATCTTTTTCGTCATGGATGTGAAACTGCTATAAACTGCTAATTTTCAATTTTCAATTTGCATCAATTTGTCCTATGTATCTTCTGGTATTCTTGTATATGAACTAAAAAAAGATTACAGTAATATAGAGTAAATAAAATGAGCCCTGGATTTATATATTCCGGAAGAACCATCAAGTAAACAGAAGTACACTAGCAGCTGTTTGATTGCGGGTTGATTTGAGGTTCCGAAAATCAAACAATCTACACAACACCTTGAACCCACATCTTCAACCCACCAAAACCTGGACCTCCACCTTGCTCCGGGGTGGCGTCGACCATCCACCCTTTCCACGGCCCAGTTTTCTTCCGTCGAAAAACTGACTCGGCCACCATCCGTCGGGCCAGCGCTTGATGCTCCGATGATCTCATGTTCACTTCATAGATCTGCGGGCAACCGCCGTGGTAGTGATGTATTTCTTGCAAGGTTTCTATGGCTTGGACAAGGGCGTTTCCAACGCTCGCTTCTGGAAGTAGAGTTTAAAAATTGTCGGGAGAAAAACCGATCACACTCGCAGATTTCCACAGTACACACAAGCACCCTCCCAAAACAACAAGACCTCTACCCTCCCAACATCTACGGGAGCCTCATGGTCGCAGCCGCCATCCACTGGATTACACACTGGATGATCTATCAGACCATATTCCACCTATAGCTCTGCACATCCAAGGCCGGTGCATTGGATATGTCTCTCTTTCCTGTTTTTGTTCGCCCCCACCGTCTCCGTAACGAAGAATACGAAGATTTGTTTAAATCAAATCTGTCATTCTGTGCAAATCCAATACTACACCAGCCAAGCAGCTATGGGTAGCAAGATGCGCTTCAACATGCCATCCAAAAAACCATCCGGTAAGGTGAGCAGGCTCTCGTTTGTAAAATAGACCTGCAAATTTGTCTCAGTGTTGAGGCATTTCTTGGGGTCAGGGCCACACAGGACCAACAACTTTGGAAATTTCTCGAGAGGTTGCCTCCCACCTCCTAAGGTGTACCCTGGCCCTTGCCTGGTTCATAGGACTTCCCTCAATCGGGTTACCAGGCATTTCTTGGTCCAAACCTGCAGGGCAAACGTGATTGACCTTGTTGGCATCTTGTGAATCTCAGGGATTGAGTGGAGTACTTTGATGAGATATGTTGCATTTCAAAATGGTTTTCAGATTAATGACAGTATGTGGCGGGCAATCGAGGTGATTCACAAATAAATATCAATAGAACACATGTATATACTCAGTATCATCATTTTTGACTATTGCTGGATGCTTAACCTGCATGGGCAACAAATTGGAACAACGGCCGAAGCATGCTGAAAACTCTCCCGAGCCTTGCAAAGCTGAAAATGAATGAAGAGCCCACCAGTCGCTCATAATGAAACCTTCATAGCCCATGCTGCCCTTCAGGTCTTGGTTCATGATTTCCTCAGTAGCACCGTCTGGTTTACACATCTCTCCATGCCTCATCTCCCCCATCCATGTTCGAACGCATTTCATAACTTGAAGGCCTTCATCAGCCTACACTACACCAAATCGGAGAGAGAAAACTGGAGATCTTGCTCATCCAAGCGAAACAGTTGAACAGTCTTTCTTCCCATGCGCTCAACAGCATCATGTTGGAGTCGAGCCTCTTCATTTGCACAGGCATGAATTCCTGAGATGGCATGGTTTCTATCAACCTTCTGCAAGTAGCATGTTCTTTGATGATTCTGATGTTTTTGGATGTTTCTGTCATTTCTTGTCTCACCACACACTTGCTATATAGTTTGTAAAATCCCCCCGCTCCCACCCCAAAAAGAAAAGACTTCAGAGGAGGCATCTGGCAATCCGTTTTGGCCATGTCACCATTCACCAAGTTGTAAGCGCACATGGTAGACAAACACCCTGCAACTTGTGATGCAAAGGTCGTGAGATGGCAGGGATGGTTCCATAGATCAACCCGTTGAAAACACAACTCTTGTGATCTACATGCCATGGCTATGTGAATACAGGCCCCAAATCTGCAAGGTAAAGGTTTGGCCCGGACATCGCCAACAGAGACAAACTGTGGCACAAAATTCATCTTGTCCAACAGGTCCGTTTTCCCCAGCAGTTCACTCCTATCCCTCACACACCATCCCACGAGTCTGACACGCTTGCCCCAAATGCCTGCATCCAATGCTCCTTGAAAAGGAGGATAGTACACCTCCCACAACGCTCTTCGGGAGATTTTGGAATCCACAAAACTGCCTCAGGAAGACACAGATTTGTCAAGTTGCTGCTTTCGCTGCCATCTGGGACAGCAAAGTTGTCAGTTGTATCATAATCTTCCACCCTACAATTAGACCGCAATGAAAGCACCCAACATACCCGCCACAAAACAGCAAAGCACCACGATCCCAATAGACTCCCAAACTCTTTGTTCACTGCATGGATGCAATCAAGAAACAACGAATACATGGCTTTATAATGCTAGACTAAAACTGCTTCAAGCCAGGTCACGCCAGGTCTCTTGGGAGTTTCCTATGAAGTGCTTCATGACAGTGAGCACCTGCAACGATTTTTCAGTTCAGCAACGAGGTATAATATGAATACAGTTTGCAAACCTTTGCCCATCAATGCCCATCACATTGCCCGGAAACAACGTTCCAAGCATAAGTATATGTACAAAGTATCGAAATACGTTTGACATTTTTTAACATCATTTACAAAACTAATCCAAGAGTGATGCACAAAGAAAGCCGAAATTGATGCTGGCATACCATTGGTGACTTTTTCTCAGGCAGCCAAGGAGCATTTTGTGAGTGCACGCCTTTGATGTAGCCCTTCACCAGCTGTTCGCCGAGGTAAGAAGATTCTCCAGATAGGTACTCAACCTAATAGCTAAGAGTCTGCCAGTTGCTGTTGATATCCGGAACATGGGAAATCAACATGATCCAAAGGTTGGATGTAAGGTAGATCTGGTCAAATCCAATCCCTTCCAAAGATATCTTAGGACCGGGGCGAATTTACACACTCCCTCTGCTGCCAAGTTGCATTTCGCCCATTTCGAGGCACTCGATGGACATTGAGGCCAGGGCCTAAAAGCACGTTGCCACCCTTGGCGAAGAATTCCTTGCCCAAAGCCTGCGGTCGTTTCTTTGGATGTAAAATTGCTATCCACCGATCCCATCCGATCCCATCTTTCAATCGAGTTGATGTCACAATTTCACAAGAAATCTTTTTGAAAGTGTCTTTTAAGAATACTTGAGCATTCGACTGAAACTTGAGCTATTTGAGGTGGCATCTCAAGTATCACATAATGCAGTGGCATCCAGTCATTTCAAGGGCAACCAAGTTCACTGGCAGCAATTTCCACTGCATCGCTTGTCGCTTGCCTCGCCCCATGTATAGCCCAGTTCTTCGTCCCAGGTCGCTGCCACTGCCAGGGTGGAGGGATAGGCTGTGACCTTTTCGGCAGTAGAACACCGCTTGCAGGGTGGGTTGATCTTGATGTCCTAGGTTCAGATCCTTAACCAAAGAAAAATGTCATTGGGATCAAACTAAGTGGCAGAAAGGAAGGAAGGCAAAACACATTCTATAATCCATATTTCTGTTTTCAAACACGCTACAATATGCTAGATGAAACAATCTAAACCATGTTCTTTCCAACTACCAGCGGGCCAACATGATGATGCATTCCGTTAGATATTTTTGCTATGACGATTGAACACCATGATGGTTTGCGGGATTGAATGGATCCCATGTCCTTCAGGCATGGCCTTAATTAGGCAAATTGAAAGGCAGCAAAGGCAGCTAGCATTGACAATCATATATAATATAAGTATATAGCAGCTATATCAAAATTAACGCACACATACCCCATAATATAATCAATGGACATCATATCATTGGCAAATATACAGCTGACGGACAACATCATGCATCCCACTACCCCTGGAGTTTCATACATCTCAAGTGTTGGAAGACATTGTCCATTGACAATATAAACTGTTTTTTCATGCAGGCTTAGTTCTGTCCTTGCAACCCAGCCTTGCCAATGATCCTCTCATCGGTGGTGCGATACCCTTGGCCATTGTCCTGCACTGGACGCAGTTGATGCCATGTTTGAGTGCAAGGGGAACCTTCTTGCAATCGATTTATAAGCTTCGAATGGAACCTGAACATCGACGACATCCATGACTATGGGGCTAAATCCACTTCATCACCAATGAATATATGATGAGAATCCATCCAGCCACATTTGCCCATGAATCTATGTCTCCTGAAGATTAAGAGAAGGAATACCTAGACGCGTCACAGCCCCAGTGTTGCCCACAAAGTACCCTGGAGGAGGGTTCCATTCCTCAGCACGAGCATTTGACAAGGCATGCCGCTCTAGTTCGATTATACGCAACAAAGGCCGCTTTTGGATCACGTTGATGGAATGACTGATCCATCTGTGCAACGACATCTTTATAACGTTGGGTACCCCCAAAACAAGGTTGAAGCAAATTTGGGGTAGTAAATAAGTACTACAAAAAGATATGAAAAGATTGTTTTGTCTTGGGTTTAGTGTTGGGCTTTGCTTTTGCGTTGCTTTCCTTTCCTTTCAGTTCCCAAAAAATCAGCTCCAAAAAATTGGACCACTCTACTTACTACCCCTTTTATAATTCAGTATCAACCACTATTCAACATTTATACATTTGATCTGATTGAGGGTCAATGATTTATGCAAACTCTTATGACTGAACCGGTCCAGCATGGCTTCGGTCAAACGATGTGGAAGGTTCATGCACTCACCACCCTCTATCCAACCCGATCCAAACGACGAAACAGTGCAATGAAATCGACGAGGCGCATTCACGGAATAAGCCGTTCCCTTCACAATATCAGCCTTCTCATCAAAGCTCATCTCGCTGATGAGTTGATCGACGATCTCCCCTGTGAAGTTTCAGGGAAAACTGGAAAACACAACCACACAGTAACAAAGTGTGAAACGCACTTTGAACTCAGGCCAAGACAAGACTTCTTGGAGCGTTTGTTCAAGTTCCATGCGCTCGTTCGTTGTCTAAGTCCTTAGGGACGACATGTTGCAAAAAGGCTTACATTTGTTTCAACATATATATATATATATACACATAATTATACAATATTATACATACATTGGTGGCTGAAGAGTTACTTACACTCATTTGGGTACATCGGAGATTTGACTCAAAGCTTTCAAGCCAACCAGCTTCAAATGAACCGCAAATCGTATCCGGCGAAGCATCTTTGCAATAAGCTGCTTTGATCGTAATCTCTGCATGACTCCTAACGGGCAAGAGGTTTGGAGGAAGTCAAAAGTCGTCGCTTCAAGGTCTGAAATCGTGCACCTAACATGGTCCCTTCTGTGAAAATTATGAAGATGAGATGCAAAAATAGGAACTACATTGAATGTTTCTTGGCAAACCCACTTCCCATCTTCAAATACCTGTCATGAATATATGATTTTGAAATATTTTCACATCATCATCATCATCATCATCATCATCATCATCATCATCATCATCATCATCATCATCCACATCATCATCATCCACCATCTTTCACCTTCCCAAGTTCACGAAATCATCTGCAATCTCTGGTCACAGTGCATGTTTCCATCCAACATGGCCTGCCTCTTCACTATGAGCTCGTGCGTGTTGAATTGCCCATATGAAGACCAGAAGGCCTTTTTGTCTTTCACCGCTGATGTGGGAAGCGGATGCCACAGGCTGCCATGATATTTGGAGACTCTGTAGAGCCAGATCAAATGTATCATCTACCGTATGTAACCCACGATCAATTCAATTCAGAAACATATATTGACATAATATTATCTATAATAATTATATATAATATAGCCAAAGCAAAAGAAACACAAACAGGCAATATTATGTTGCAATATATTGCAATATGAACAAACAGAGACACATGATAAATGAATCAAATCAAATAAATTCACATGTACTTTTATAAACGGTTCGTTTAAAAAGACAACACTTGATGGTCAGTGCCATGGATTTTTTGTGATGCAAGATGTGCAAGTTGTTGGCCTGGCCTCCAAGGCTGGAGCAACTCATGCCACGTTCCAACACCTGCGATCATGGGAAAAATCGGGCGTTCCAAACAAGTTGAACCTTCAACCGTGATGCATACAGAACTACTGCGCTGCGAGTATTATTGGGGGATTTTATGCTTACATCTCTCGCTCTCCCTCCCTCTCTCTCTCTCTCTATCTGTATATAGAACTTGTATAGATTCTTATGTCTGAAAAGATTGGTGTTTCCGAAATCTAAAATTCAGCACTCATAGACTCAAATCACAAAATCATCTGTTTCCAAGGATTTTTTCCCTGGAACGATCCCTTGGAAACGGCCGATTCCCTTGCATCATGCACAAATGCCCAAACAAATGCATCACAACCTGGCCTGAAATACATGCAGAGCGAGTAGAAATGGATTTGTTTCAGTTTGGCTCAGAAAAGATGCAGCATATAGGCATACAGCAGCGTTGTGGCATCATGCGGCCTTTAATATTTGAAGCATTTTGAAGCTGTACTAAGAGTGTTGTTTTTGAGGCTCATGACCCAAATCTCCATGTTGGCTTGCCAGGTTGGCGCAAAAATGTGGTGACTTTGCCATTGAGAAAGCAGGTGGAAGTGGTGAGGGTTGTTCCTGTGTAATTCTTGGCGCCCTTTTAGGTAATTGTTGCAAAATCCATGGGAAATTACAAAAAGTATCAAACAGTCATCCCTTTCCGGCCAGGAGATATAATACATACATACATCAGTATTATACAGTACATCAGGGACCCCCATTTCCTCCTGCCGCACACACATGCAACCGTTGCTTGTTGAGCTACGGTGTGCCCAGGGTAAAATTCATCATCTCCTGGTGACCAGTGCCAACTTCCAAATGCTCATGGATAATCATGGATACGTAATGGAAACACACATCTCCAGAACAAGGCGAATTGTCTTCGTAGTAGAATTTGTATCAACATGTGTCCTGTATACAGCCCCCTATGGAGTGGCCTGATTTGAATGGTATGACACGCCTCATGTTTAAATTATACAGCTGCCATGTCCTTGAACTTCTGCATCGATGGTTTGAGAGCAAAAATGTGCGAGTGCCAACCGGGACCTCAGCCATTTTCACTGATGGATAGTGCCATCATTTCGATATTCAATATTATTCAATTGTCACATCAGGTGCCGCCAATCTTTTTTGCACGAGTGGCAACTGATGCCCAATGGGCAAATCCTTCACTAAGAAGGTCGGGTCTGACTTCTATCACAGAAGCTCAAGGATAAACTATATATCCACATGGCCAGTTGAGATCCTACCTTTCTTCAAGGCATCCTTTGATTGCCACGGCATGATCTCAATCTGACCATCAAAATTGGCTTAAAAGCTACTTGCACAAACACAAGTCCACGCAACATGCCCATGCAGGTCGCAAGCTGATGTAGTGCCACTGTGGCATTGTGTCCTTGAAGATTTTTCGGAACTACTAAAGATCCGAAGTTTCAAGGAGAACAAAATTCCTTGCACAAACACCATCGGACCTGTCTGACAAGTCCACGCAACATGCCCATGCAGGTCGCAAGCTGACGTAATGCCACTGTGGCATTGTGTCCTTGAAATTTTTTCGGAACTACTAAAGATCCGAAGTTTCAGTGTAAAAAAACTACACAAATGACCAGGAGAAACAAGAGCAAACACGCTCCAATAGCTCCTTGCCAGTTGGCAACGTCTCCAATCCTTGACAAGTGAAATACGGAGAAGAAAAAAAACCTTCAAAGAGCTCTTGACAATGTCCCTGTCCAGATTTTGCTGGAACTCCAGGCTGCCATGGTCTCCATGCACTTACGACTCCAGGAGTTGTCCTTATCTTTTGTGACGGACTCCCGCCGACTCTCGGCCACGACTTTTTTCAAGGCACCATGACATCTTGGTAGCGCCTTTCCCAAGTGTTCGAGTCTGGCCAAATGCCATTCATGAACCAAGCGGTTTGGGCTCATGGGAGGATGCTCAAAATCATGCTCGGACCAGGAGTGAAAGGAGTTCCGGAAAGGTCGTAAATCTTCAACTTCTTCGTGTTCATCACTTTCCTCCTCCCACTCTGGCATGTCATCTGATTCTTGGCACTCGAAGACTGGAGAGTTACTCACCTCACTGAGCCTCATGAAAGAAACGTCAGGTTCGGTCATCTCCGATGCAAGGTCGCTCACTGGCTTACATGGTGCCGGCATCAAGGCCAAGGCTGACATGGCAAGGGTCGGTGACTGAGACAATGAGACCGCCATGAGTTGAACAAAGTACGCTTTGCTCTTGAGGAAATCGGTTATTCCCTGATGTTCAAAGCTTGAGCAGTCAAAGCAGTCAGGTGGTGTCAAAATTTGTCGTTTTCTGATGTGCATGATCACCGGATGTCTACTTTCAAACCGCAAATATAAAGGAATTTTGCATCCGATTTCCCGGCACAGTAGGGAGGAGCATATAGGCTCATGACACGACACGACATGACACATCCGTGCGGAACTGCAACAGAATGTCGGCAAATTCCTCTTTCATGCGGCGATTGGCCTTCTGTCTGCAACACCACGCCCAAGTCTGGAACAATCATGAACAATCCATTTTTGATGCAAACTGCATAGTCACTCAACAACAACATTTAAAAAACTACAACCAAACACCTGTCTGTTCCAAAACAGGCGCATGCAGGGGGGTGCATGTGATTTTAAAAGTAAATTCTCACATAATTTCAACTATGTTTGAACATTTTTGAAATATGATATGGAGTAAGGAGTACATATAATTTTAAACACCAAGGAGTTAATTAATGAATTAATCCGAGGCCACCATTAAATTCCATGAAAAAAATTCATTAATCCAAGGTTTACGGGAATTTATCTAAGGGTCATGGGGTATGGGCACAAACTTCAAATAAACTTCCGAAAAAAACATGGAGAGCTCTCCGTAGCACCTGAGGGAGACTGGTCGCTGAGGAAAGTGATGTTCAGCTTCTGTAGATCCTGGGGAGGCGATGCATCTTTATGATGTTTAATGTGGCACAAATCTGGTTGCACGCAGGCACAAACATCAATGAACATGTGACCTCCCGACGACTTCAAAGGACCCGTACCTTCAAAGCCTTTTCCGGCGATCGGCCCGCAAAGCAAGCGTCCAAATCCACATGGAGAACTAAGTCCTTAGCCAATTTGGAGTAAGTAGACCATATGTTTTGAACAAAAAACATAACTCCAAGCTAGAGTTGGTGTTGAGAATTCGTAGGTAATATAATTTAACACTGTCACACTACAAGTAGTTCCCGGGCTAGCCGGGGGCGGAAGTTTCAGAAGAAAAGGGAACTGTATAGCAAGGAAAGAAATTCCCTATGGAATGTGCGCAAGGCGGCCGACCAGCGCCATGCCCAAACCATTTCTTTGCTGTGACCGAGCTTTCTGCTGTTCCATGGTGGTGATGTGATCTGTTTTGATGTCATGAAGCTGCTTGCCGGGTGAGATGAAGTAATGTGGTTGGTTGTGAGGTGACGTGGGGTGAGCTACTGTGGTGAGTTGCGACGTGACATGTCATGTCATGTCATGTCATTTGGTGCGGTGGTCACGTTTGATGCGATGTGACTGCTTGTGTTGTGACATGTCACGTGATGCAATACGATGTCATGGTGATGGGCTGTTATCTGTTGTGCCCTGCAATGGGATGGAATGTTATGAGCTAAAGATGCCACTGGTTGTAAGGTCACGTTGTGTGGTTCAAAGTGCTTCTGGCACGGTACTACCCCAGTAAACTCTGTACTACAATGTACTACTCCAGTACTACAAGATACTATTGCAGTGCTACTCTGTACTACAAAGTACTACTCCAGTACTACTCTGCAAAGTGCTACTCCAGTACTATTCCAGTACTACTCTGCACAACTCCAGTACTACTCCAGTACTTCTCTGTACTACAAGGAACTACTCTAGTACTACTCTGTGCTACAAAGTACTACTCCAGTACTACTGCACTACAAAGTACTACTCCAATACCACTCCGTACTACAAAGTACTACTCCAGTACTACCCTGTACTACTCCACTACTACTCTGTCCTACTCTGTACTACTCTGTACTACGCAAGTATTACTCCACAAAGTACTACTCCAGTACCACTCTGTAATACAAAGTACTACTCCAGTACTACTTTGTACTACTCCAGTTCTCAGCTGTACTGCAAAGTACTAGTCCAGTACTACTCTGTACTACAAAGTGCTACTCCATTAATTACTAGTCAATATTACAAAGTCCTACTCCAGTACTACAAATTACTACTCTTTACTACAACGTACTGCTCCAGTACTACTCAGTACTACAACGTACTACTCCAGTACTCCTCTGTACTACAACGTACTACTCCAGTACTCCTCTGTACTACAACGTACTACTCTGTCAACTCCACAGAACTACTCTGTACTACTACAAAGTTGCCTTCATGATTGATCTTTGACACATATGAAACGTCATTTACAATGCGCGGAGCAGCAAGTGTCATCCTCCAACTTCACCAAATACTGCGCCTGCCATGCAAAATGAATGTCATTCATGATTGATCCGCGTCACATATGAAAGGTCATTTGCAATAAGCAGAGCAACAAGAGTCATCCTCAAACTTCACTGCCAGGAAATTCTGAGTTCAAGATTTGAGCGAGAAATCCCTAGATTGCTTCCGCCAATATAAGGATGATTCGACGACATTCCGAGGATAATCCGAGGATAAAATCGTGATCTCGCACCCGCCGCTTCGGAGACCTAACTCGTCCGATCTTGGAGAGGCATTTTGTATGAAAAAATACAACATTTCGCGCTCCGGCTATCTCCCAAAATTGCACGACATGCTGCACCTGCCACGAAAAGTCACACTCCAACTTCACCAAATACTGCCCCTGAATCTCATGATTGATCCGCCTCACATATACAATGCGCAGAACAACAAGTCAGCCCCCAAACTTCACCTAATTACTGCGCCTGCCACGCAAAATAAATCTCATCATTGATCCGCGACACATATGAAAAGTCATTTACAATGCGTGGAGCAAGTAAAGTCACCCTTCAAACTCACCAAGTACTGCGCCTGGCAGGAAATTCTGAGTTCAAGATTTGAGCGAGAAATCCCTAGATTGCTTCCGCCAATATAAGGATGATTCGACGACATTCCGAGGATAATCCGAAGATAAAATCGTGATCTCGCCCCCGCCGCTTCGGAGACCTAACTCGTCCCATCTTGGAGAGGCATTTTGTATGAAAAAATACAACATTTCGCGCTCCGGCTATCTCCCGAAATTTTAGGAAATACTAGCTGCACCTGCCACGAAATGTCACACTCCTTCAGCAAAGCCATTACTGCGCCTGCCACGAAAAGTCAGAGTCCACCTTGACCAAATATTGCGCCTGCCACAAACTCACACTCCACCTTCACCACTTTGCGCCTGCCACCCAAAATGCATCAATTCTCTTGGCATCTAGTCTCTCTGGGCATACGATTCTCTTGGCATCTATTCTCTCTTGGCATCTCTTCTCTTGGCATCTATTCTCTCTTGGCATCTATTCTCTTGGCATCTATTCTCTCTTGGCATCTATTCTCTGTCATTCTTAAAACTTCGTAACTCGGAAGTCTCTCATCCAAGCTTCCTTTGACAAAATATATCTATATTGCTCATATTCATGAGACCAATTGAGATCATGGATTCAGTGAGCATGGTCATGGTAACATCAAAGGTGCTCTCCATCTCTGGTGGGAGGTTTTACTGCCATGTTCAATCGCAGCTGTGTTGATACCTGTTGCTGTTCACATTCGCACCATCTCAGGGTGGGGCATAGGCAAGGGCCTTCCAGGCGAACAGCTTAAAGGTAGTAGCCCAACCGTCGCGACGTTCTTGGTTGGGGCACAGCTCGCAACACTTGCTCTTGATAAAGCCGACCTGCATGGGCACCTAACATGTTCAATAATCTATGATCTGCGATATTTGTGGCATCCACAGGGCATCCATATGTGACATATGTGACATTACTTTGCATCGTCATGCAGGTGAAGGAGCCCCACACGAAATGCCTCACCCCTTGACATTCAGAAACCTGCAGCTGATGAACCTCCTTGGAGTAATCCTCAATGATGAAACCAAATCCTTAGGGCAAAACTCCAGAGTGGTAATTAAACCGGGTATCTTCCAGCAGGAAATGAACTCACATAGCGGTGAAATATAGTGAAGAATTCCCTTCTCAAAGAGGAAGTACATTATTACAGGTTGGATTCATGTGGATTTTCCATGATTTTCCCTTGCCAAGTTGGATTACCACAGGGTACGGTACATCCTTCAATGGCTCAATCGAACGCAAGATTTCAAAAGCAGCTCAGTGGCTCATCAACAGGGTCAGTTCAGATTCCTTAGTTGATCGTGTAAACAATGCTTAGTGGACCTAAGGATCTGTTTCCAGAAAACTTACGCAAATACAAATACAGTTCCTGAAATGCTGATTTACCACTGATTGACTGATTGTTCATTGTTTTTGGTCTTGCTGCGTGGGCTGGAGTATGGACAAGACCTGTTATCATTGTTTTGCCATCAAGGCTCCATGAGTCCACCCCCATAAATGATGTGGAAAGGCAATGACGTTCCTAAGCGATCTGCGGAACATTTCAAGCGCATGGCATCCAATACGAAATTTTGCTCCTTGTAGTGGTCCTTCACAGTGAGCATAGCTGGAATGGGTAGTAGGCTCTGAATGGTAGCCCAACAAGTATAAACGATGATTTGAGATTGATTTGGAACACTAATTTGAGGACACACAAAGACTCACACTTGGCACCGCTTTAAGAACCGAAGCACCGCTTTCAAAAACGGGTCCTCGGTCTGCACAAGTGTTGCAAACCTTAGAGCAAAAAGCTCAAAGACACCCATCGTATCGTTTGAACTCCGCAAAGCCAAGATCAATGTCTGAATTGTGTTTGGATGGTGCGAACATATTGATGCACATCCCATCCACAAAGGTTGGAGCACTATGCAGTGCACTTTGACCTGTGGCCCCTAGCCAAAATGCAAATGATTTCAGATCCATGATCCATCTTGTTGATTTTATTGCATCTCAGCATCAAAACGCATTGCAACTACTTGTAAGACCATTACCTTCAACCCTCGCCATCGACCTGGCCCAACCGGGCCAAGGAACAAGGCTAAACGCTCACGACCTGATGGGCCCTCAGCGTCGAAATGATGCGTTGCCTGATGCGTTGCGGTCGTCCGGACATCAACACAAAGCGCATTTGTACTTTTTATGTTTGTCATTGTTTGTCATCATTAGAGGGTTAATTTGTGATATCGTTAGTGTCCATCATCATTGGTGTCAGCATCATCAACACTTATCATTATCGGTTTATAATGTTTTATAGAACAAAATTAAAATAAACACATTTCTTTGGCGCCCCAATCTTGAGAATACTAACATGCCAACCAAACGATGGTGAAAATCTCAGATCATCAGGCATTCAACGATCGGCAAATTTGAGCTCAAATAAGGCACCACACGGGCTTGCACCATGAAGCGGGCTGGCATTGGCCTCGGCTGCACATGATTCTACGGAATCCTGCGCCATGAAGTCAAACTCATGTTGACTCAGCAGTGCCTTTGACTACATGTTCTAGATTCTAAACTGCATTTGCATACATTTGCTTCTACCAGGAGCACAATGCTCGCTTAAAGATGCTTAAAGCTTCTTGTGCATCTTTGACTTGCGGCTTCATTCATGCCATGCTGGAACATCTCAAACAAAGTGAAATCATAGTAATTCAAGAGGGGTAAAAGTGTGGCGTTCCACTTGTGCTCACAATATACCGCGAAATGCACGTTCTGGGATCAACGGGCGGGCCTCCAAACCAATGCTCGGTGAAGATAGGCTGACGTCATCTTATTGTTGGCCTGGCAGGTCTTTCATTGCACCAATTATGATCCCACTGCCTCAAGTTTCGCCTCTGTGATTCCCAATGCTGCATTGTAGACCTTCAGCTCAAATGAGAGAAAGCCACACTGAGCCACTGAGCCATGCTTCATGTTTCGTCAGTACCAAAATGTACCAAGTCCTCCTATGCCATATATTTTTTACCCTCAAAGGGTTGAACCTGACTTTAAAAAACTTACTCCAGGTTAAATATGGATATGTAATACAAAATAAACAATGGACAAATCATTATATGCATCATTAGGTCAAATCATGTCAACTTGTTCACCAATGACAAGTGAGATCACTTGAGGCACTTTGGATGTGCCATGAGTCCCAGGTACAACGTCTTCAATCGAACCGATGGCGTGCAAAGCAGCATGGCAACCGGGAGCAAATACAGCTACTGCAGCTGCCCTGACAGTAACAGTGTCACATTTGATCACTACCTTTTTCGCTTTGCGGCTACTTGCAGGGAACAGTTGTGGCTAACAGGTCATGATCAAAAATGTTGATTGAGTTTGAAGATGTTTGAAGAATCCTTTCACTGCTGCGTTCTCAATGAACTATCTGACAAAAGCGGTTTGTAAGGCCTACCACGCTTGTGAAGCGACTTAGCGGCATCTCCCAGCAGGAGGAAATGTTCCGCCTTGGATACCACACTGGAGAAACTCACAGCTACCCAGAGGCATACAAATGGAATGAGCACCATGAACATCCATCAAATCCATGAATCTCTCTCTCTACATCAACTCATGTCCCTGAATCCTAGATCAGCGTCACTAACTCTCATTCTTCAAAATTCGGAACAAAGCCTTTTGAACTAAATTCCAAGCTGGCAAGCTTACTAACACTCAAGTCTCAAATCCGAGAAATGCCCAGTTGCACAAAGCAAATGGGCAATGACTTGCACATCAGCACAGGTGGTCTCATAGGTGCAACTCTTCCTTGGGTGATTGTTACGCGAGGAAATCACCCAACGGGACTTGTAGGATTCCCATTCAAAATCTCAAAGCGAGAGCTCGGAGACCGTGTGTTTCGTAGCAAAAAGTAGCAAAAAGAAAGGATAAGAACCAATAGCGCAGTATGGTGCAGCAATACACCTCCCTGCAAATAACATGAAACCCGGTGCAAAGTCATCACAAAAGGAAAGTGGTCTTCCAACCCCCCAAGTTTTCAGGCGCTGCAGTCGGTCTCAAGGAGGGCGCAAAGAACTGACCCCCAACACCACCCTAAAAACAACGAAGCAAAATGGATATGACATGACATGACTAGAAAATACTAGAGAAGTGCTTGTCTTCACTTCATAATGTGTTGCGTCTCAAAAGTCTTTAACTACAAATACAATACCATGCATGACATTTTACTTCAGCATCATTAAATCACTCCAAATTGTACAATGTCATGCATGGTAATTGTTTGTTGGCCACAGCGGAGAAACATCAAAACCCCTTCACCACCGATTCAACGGCAAGTCCCCGATTCCCCACATGTTTGGATGAATATATCAATGTATTAACCAAGGTACTCCATCAACTGCCACAAGCGGGCATCTTCGAAGTCCAAAAAACTCGTCCAGTCGGCAACGGCCCAGTTGGAAGGTTGCATACTTTGAAGCAACCGCAGTGCCTGAGGTCTGCGCGATGAAGTGCAATGTGATACAAGTACTGTGAACACACAAAACAAGAAAAGCTGGGTATATTCATATGATAATCACATTAGAAATGGCATAGAATTCGTGGGTCTGTAAATATAAATATATATATATATATAGAAATCCTTCGACTGAAATATACCGTCAAGAGACTGGTGTAAGGAAACTGTCTGGTTCCTGGCGGCTGCTCATGATATATAATCGCCACCGGAACATGCGCGGTTGGATCCACACATCATGACCAAAATGTGCGAACATGGGGCACATTCAACTTGAAAGATGTTCCTAAAAAAACAATGTGGCATGTGACTATAATGACAACATTAAACAAAGTGAATTCACAACGGATGTGTTCTTCCACACTCTTCCAGGTGCTGGCTTTTGGCAGGAAAGATGAACATGATCAGTCTTTCCAACTCACAACTCATGAATTACTGATGGATGATCCCGGTCTCAAGGGACTCTCCTGGCAATCGCACTGGCTTCCCTCATGCTTTGCGACCGCGAAGGCGCGAAAACTTTGAAGCGCACGGTGCCAGGCACCATGCACAGGCCAGGAAGACACCATTGGCGCCGCGGCAGTCCTTCGCAAGCAAAATCAGGAACTGTCGCATCATTCCAATTTGTTCTGTCTGGCAATTGAAAAGTAACCACCCCCTCCCAGTGTCTTCTGACAGGCCTTGCAATCATGTGAGAGAAGTATGCCATCATGTCATGAGCAGCCGCATGTTCAACATCATAAAACCTCAGAAAAACAATTATTTTGATTTGGTGAATTGCTGGGAACTGGCAGGGTGGTAACCATGAGTTTTCATCCATTGGAATGACCAGCAACGAGCCGAAGTTATCACCGACAATGGCTAGATCTGCGCTGGCTCGTATGAGCAAAGCCACCAGAAAAATGCAGAAGCAGCTGCTGTCGCCTGTTTCGCGCTGCCGTATCTGTCCCAATTTAAGCAGCGGGCCCATGCCAACCACAATAAAATCAATCTGATATATATATATATATCTCTTATATAATAGGTCATCACATTTCACCAACCTGGAAAAACATGGAAAAACCGGATATCAGGACAATTTCATGGAAATTCCATGAAATTCCTCTAACCTTATTATGGATCCTGTTTAGCGGTGATATCGGTGATGAGATGGTTCCTTTCGTTTTGGCCATGTCACCTGCCGACTACAAAATTCGCTCGCAACGTCACCGACTTGCCGACCTTCGATGTGGGCACGGCCGCGCATGAGGGCATTCCGCAATAAGAGTGCCATGTCGCGGGTTGTACGGTGGACATTGCCTCCATGCCTGTAATGCAACCGAAGGATACGAATGGCATGTCCATAGATTCATGATGATTCATGAATGTATGAACTGATGAAACACAAGCACATATCCAAGTTGATAAAATATTGGATAACATTGGACACATTCTTAGAGGATACCAACGAAATCGGCCAAACATATTGAAAGCAATCTGAGCAAATTCAGTGGAGCTAGCCTGCTCCAGTGGATGAACGGCTTGTAGATGAGCTCCTGCCACTCGCCTCCACATTCGGAATGCGCTTGCACCTTTCACATCCTATCACCACTCTATGGGCTAAATGGGTGGACAACCTCTCCCAACTTCATGTAAATGGTCATGCTATATGCCCAAATCACAAACTACCCGGATCACTCCCGGATCTATCATCCCATTTCTCCAAACCCAAACATCCTACAACCCAAGGAACTGGGAGGCATCCGATTGTGGTCGAAAGTCAATATCCCACATCGCTCTGGCAAGAGGTCCGGTGGATCTTGACTCCATCCCACTGAAAGCCTCAGACCTTGGACAAAAGCCATGGTGATACTGTTGGAGGAAATCCTGGACAAGTTGGGATACATGTTTACAAAAAAACACCTGAAAGAAATAACAAACATTAGCATATTTGCCTTGCATATTATTGCCTTCCGATCTTGTCCATCCAACAGTGTGAACGCTGAACTCATCTTTGTTCACCTGAGGTCCAGACCTAGAACCAGTGGAAGCCATGTCATTGCATACCATTGCTGCAGAAAAACAAAGAGTTTGAAAGGACGGTATTGTTCCGTTTCCTTTTTAAGGCTCAGTCTAGCCAGTGAACTTTCCACGTACTGAAAATATTGAACGCTAATCTTAGCATCTAACAGTGGAACTGCAGTGGATACTTGTGGCCATCTGACTCTCATGAAAAAATCGTCCCCTGCGATGCGTGCCAGTTTGTTTGAGGTACGGTATGTTGATCTATCTTGATGTCTCATTGTTCAGCTGTACTGTGTGTCGATCCTTTTGCAAATATGTCAAGCGGCAAGCATCCTACAACTGCAATCTATTTCAAGGCCAAGTGTGGCTGATTCGGACATCTGAAATTGCAACGCAGGAATGTGGACACGGGAAGTTGATGTATTCAGAGAAAACAATCGATCTGTAGAAGAAAGTCTCTAATCCGCTCCAAAAATCTGAAAGCTGTCATGTCCTGCCATCACTCAACTTGATTACGTGTACTGAAAATTGCTCGAATGATCATAAAATATCATAAATGATCTTCAAGCCAAATCAATGACATTGATTCACAAGCTGCTAGAGGTGTTCACACGCTGATGATGGCTATGCTGCTGCTACAGCTGACAAATCCATCATCTGTCCTGGCCTTTGCCTCCTTTACCTCGTCCTTTCCCTCCTCTTCTCTGCTGCCAATTGCCTCCCAAGCTCCAGTGATGCACAAAATGATAAATCATGTCCAGCATCTTCTCGGGCAACCCAAACAAAACAATCAAAACCTATCAAAAACAAATCAAGCAGTGAAAAACAACTGCTATCTTGACATCGATGTCAAGGCCACCTTGGCTTCTGTGCCCCTGGTCCTGAAATTTCACGTGAGTGAAAAAATAGGTGATGGCAAGTGATGGGTCACGTCATGTCCGATCGAAGTTTTGTTGACACGCAGCGACTGAACACAAGTGATACGGTTTGACCAACTCTATTAGTGAGGCACATGGTTGACAGAGGTGCCCTTTTGTATCACGTGCAAGGCGTAGAGTGGGAAGTCATTGAACCATGTTGCACCGCCAGTCCTGCCAACCGTGGTCACCGTTGTCCCAATCTTCTTCTTCTTCTTCATCTTCCCGCTCGTCACCCCAATCATCATCACCCCATTCATCATCTCCTGGGGCGAGGCAATTGTACTGTCAAGAGTCTTGGCCTTCAGCGCTACGCCCACGAAATCAGCTTGGATATGAAAATGATGATCGTTACAAGGAATTTCCTCTTCCACAGCTCGATTTTGGAGCTTCATGTTAGACCTCAGCTGCAAGTGCTATGCGGTTGTATTCATTTACTTCGGAGAGAAAGAAAGGATCGAGCAAGCATCGGTCCTTCTTCTATCCACTCGTCCTGCGGCTGCCATTGCCAGTAGCCACTTCCGGCGGATGAGTTACCTCCCAAACTAGCAGCATTGCAATGCCCGAAGTAGAATTAAATCCAAACACAACACCAAATTACATCTACCAGCAATCCGATCATCTGTATGAGTATAGTAGAAAATGATTTGTTAGGAAAATCTTGGCAAGATTATGGCATCATACAGGCTATGCATGGCTACACATCATCGAATTCTCAAAGCAGTCATTCAATATGAATAACAATGTTGTGGTGTTTTTGTTGCCTGGCATCAGGCCATAAATTCATATATATATATATATATAAAGTCAGCAATTTTCCGCCTGAGGCTTGATCGTTCCACGACTTTCCTTGGCCGTGGCCTGGGGACGTGCCACTGAACAAGAGATACTAAAGTCCTGATCTCACTCTTGCCGCCATGACGTAGTATAAACATACTAGAATCAAATCATTGTCATATACTTTAATGATAAAACTAGCCACCTCAATTCGAAACGCAGTTCATGTATGGTATTCCAGTCTCATGTGTCCATCATTTCATAGTTTTTGAATTATAAACATAATCACAGTGTGCGACAAACAAAAACGAAAATGTCTTCAATACCAGGGGAATGTTGCCACGTATTACCACTAAAGACGAAATACAATCATTTCAGACAAGTGTGTGTGTGTAGAAACATGTCTGGAAACTACTATCGTGCAAAAACAAACATATAATGCATGTATATCACAAAATACTGGAACCCACCATCGATTCAATGATTTCAATGAATCAAACTTTTCTTCCCATCATGCTGAGGCACCCGGGCCCTGCCAATTCTTGTTCCAGTTCTGGTTTTGCCGACCTGCCGTACCGTGCATCAAAACCTACAGCGGAGTTAACAAAAAACCAAGAGCCAGAATGGCTCAACCTGGGCCCTGTGACATTGGCAGGAGGCAGGATGACCCAAAATAACAGCCTTATACCGTGGCCGAAGGTATATCTTTATGAGTGGCAGTTATATGTGTGGCCAGGACAGTCTTGCGAATGTCTTTGGAATGTTGTTGTCACGCAATATACTTATACAATCATACATACGTTTGAAATACGTAAATCCCCTCTCTTGATGCACTATAGATAATATTTACAAAAGGTTGAACACAGCATTCTATATAAAATTGTATAGTGTCCACATGACTGAACTAACTGCAACCGCAACCGCGAAACGAAATTGACTCTCAAATGATTCAGAAACAGTTATGTGGAAACCGACATAAATCAAAATTCAATATAACATATCCAATCAGCAACCGATCAATCCATCAGCTCAAATAAGCCAATCTCCCTGCCTCCACGGAAGGGTGGCATGAGATTTCAGATACAAGTTCTACGTGACTGTGTGACCGAGTGTGTGGATCGTTCGCGCTAATATCAAATATTAATTACCGTATGTTAAACACAAACGCTGATGCTGAAGCTGCATGGTTTTTCCATGTTTTTTGCAATCTTGGGGTGTACTGCGAGACCTTCATTCATGCAAGACCGTTTCGCCCGGTTTGAGCCGAAAATCTCTAAACCATTTGAACGACCATCTAGCATTACTGCCAAAAGCAAGCATCTGAGCCGTGCTTGTGGCAAAGAAGCTGGCTGGTCTTGAGTCTTTAACAGTGCTCACTTCCCACGCAAGTATATGCATAAAATTACGACTGAATTACGTCACGATCCTTATTTGAATGTGCTCGATGCATCGCTGAGCACTGAATGTCCCAAGGTCCCGTGTTCATCATGTTCATCTCGGTTTCTCCTCCGATTTTTGTTGAAGTGTCACTACACCTGACTACCAATAATGATAGTGCTCATGCTCCCTGCAGCGTCTCTCTCCATCTTTTTTCCTGTTGGACCATAAACGACTCACCAGCAATCTCCTGCCAAGTTGGTGCAAGACTTGCTGCCTTGGACGCTCATGAGCTTCATGTTCCCCATCGTCATATACAAAATTAAGTAACACTACATAATATATAGATATTAAATATTTTTGTTTCACTCATCCCTCCACAAATTGCCATTGGTTGACAAACAACATGTTCAGATGTTCCATGCACATCCATTTGCTGGACAGCCCTACCAGCCTAGGACAGCTCAAATCTTTCAGATTCAACGAAGGCATAGCTGGTGATGAGCTGTTACGGCTGCCGGATCAAAAAAAAATTATTTAAGGATCAAAAAAAAATTATACTAGAAGGGATCAACCACAAATTTTTTCGGGATCAAAAAAAAATTACGCTACACGAAAACTCCACTGGGAGCGTGTCTCTGCGTTCCTGGCCAGATCAAAAAAAAATTATTAGACCCGGATCTCTGGCCAAATACGACATGAAAAATTGCACACAGTTTTGGCCAGGGGCACATTCCGTCAAAATGTACGAAACACACCATGCTCGGACCACTGTGTGGCAGGCTTTAGTTGTTGTTGATGTTGCTGCTGGTGGTTGTTGTTTTTGTTGTGGTGCTGGTGCGTGCGGGGGGCCGACTGTTAAAAAAAAGCTGGAGGGTTGTGTGGGAGAGGGCGCAGCGCCTCCCCGCCAATGCACTCGTTGCAGGGAATCATTGCAGGTGTTGACTTGGAGGTTGTTGTGGTTGTTGTTGTTGTTG
>DF240689.1:6503-38723 GCA_000507305.1 Breviolum minutum Mf 1.05b.01 | reverse complement strand
TCAGTAGTAGTATCAGTAGTGTTATTAGTAGTAGTAGTAGTAGTAGAAGTAGTAGTAGTAGTAGTAGTGGTAGTGGTAGTGGTAGTAGTACGAGTAGTAGTAGTAGTAGTAGAAGTAGTAGTAGTAGTGGTAGTAGTAGTAGTAGTGGTAGAAGAGTAGTAGTAGTAGTAGTAGTAGTAGTCGTAGTAGTAGTAGTAGTAGTAGTACTAGTACTAGTACTAGTAGTAGTAGTAGTAGTAGTAGTAGTAGCAGTAGCAGTAGGAGTACTAGTACTAGTACTAGTAGTAGTAGTAGTAGTAGTAGTAGTAGTAGTAGTGGTGGTGGTAATAGAAAATAGGTAGTCAAAGTAGAAACACTAGTAGTAGAGGCGGTCACAGTAGTAAAAACAAAAGTAGCAACAGCAATTGTAGCAGCAGTAGCAGTAATTTCAAAAAAAAAAAGAAATCCTTTGATGAAGCTTATGCTGAAAAAAGTGCTTTGATCTAGCCACTGGCCCTCCCTAGATTCCGGGAGGCTGTTTTCAAGAAATGGTTTTGGTATGTTTTTGGTAAGCCAAGCTATAGTTAGGCGTTATCGCTTCAGGGCTGTGAAATTTCCTCCTAAATCTCAAGCTATGTCATCATGAGAAACCTTGTGCCGGGCGAAAAAGGCTCCAGATCTCTGCAATCAAGACTGACCAGGGTGCTCGATCATGAGATTGATGCACTTGTTTCTTGTTGTTTTTTCGGGGGCCCTATTTCTTTACAGTATTCCGTGCATGTTCCGAATCATTTTCACCGCCGCCTAACAAAATGATCCTAGGGATATTTGAATATGCTGTATTGTTGTTATATGCTATCATATTCATACGTTCTTATGACTCATGCCATATATGATCTGGACATATGTATTCAACTGTGGGACCGCTGTGACACCTCGCATTCCTTGATATGTTTCCTGTTTTGAAAGGCAATTTCCCGCCTTGCCAATGCGGGGTTTTCCCTTGCATTGCCCAAGGGAGCATCTTGCTCATGGTCTCGCTGTGGTGTTCTCGTTGCTCAGCCGAGCTTTTGCGAAGATGTTGATTCAGGAATCTTTTTCTTACCTCAAAGCAGCTGCTGCGATGGGAACACACAGGAATTCACCAGGGTCTGCGGATGATTTTATTTTCATGCCACCACCACTCCAGCGCGAGCAAACAGAAAGAACCACATAAAATCCACGTAACAATATGTCATGTCACAAACTGAAAGACATTAAAAGACTGAAAAACGTCGATCCAGGAACAAAATCCCTCAGTTCCTGCAAGGACTTGTCACTATAGGCTTCAGCTGCGCAATTTTCAATGACTTTCCTGAGGTTGATGTCGTCCAAGGCCGAAGATACTAACTCACCCAACTTCGTAATGGGCCGCAACTCCAGTTCAAACTTCTGTGCCACTGCAGCAGCTACTACCTGTCAAAAAACACGTGGGAACTCCAAATGTCAGTAGAATGCACATGGAGGTACATTTGTCACATATCTCATATCAGAAATCAACAAGTGAAAAGGCATATTTAATTCTAGGTGTCTCAGTTTGGGCCGCAAAGCGAGACAAAAGCAACACCATAGCCTATCCAATTAAAATGAATGGACGGACTATATATACAAATGGACTGGATAGAAGCAATTCATGCACCAACAAACAACACCCTTTTACAGCGGGAGCTCATCAACTTTGGCAATATGATACCCAATGACCCGGCCTCTTGAGATCGCCGAGTGTATCCTTGGGCAGTCGCTGACTCCATGGCTTTCCTGATGTGATCATCTGCAAGCGCGGAGTTCAGTAGCTCCTCCCACTGTGCACTTTCTTGTTGTGACTGCGTCGGCTTTCGGTCCCTACGCTCCAGCATTTTCTTAGTCAAGGTATCTTTGGTCAAAGCGAGAGGAACCGGCCCAGGAGGAGGTGGGTATGAGCAAGTCCCTGCCAATTTGGTATTAAGAACAGTGTCCAGGTCACCCTTGCCCTGCAAGACCACATCCAAAGGAGTGAAATCACATCCAACTTTTGGAAAGTCAAGATAGCCCGGCGCAGTGATGGGACATTGGCATGTCTCACATGACCAGTCTGCTTCATCTTCGCAATCTAAACAATCACAAACGCTGTTGTTCAAGACTTGAACATGTTTGGCACATGATGCCCCGCTAGGACAGAAATACAAGCACTCTGGCGGGATGGTCGGAATTGGCTTGTCTCGCAGGATAAAGAGAACTGGATTTGGATCTGCGATGCATTTGCCCGTGCAGTCTGTGGGCATTCCGCACTCTGATGGACAAGGGCAAACCAAAGAGTTCACTCCACCTGGGCTGCAAAAAATCGAAGAGGAGCAAATTTCATCATCACAATCCTCAAGGGCCTCATCTCGACATGTTGGGCAGTCGCACTTGTTGTCATTCACAGACGTAAATGAAATGCTACATCCTAGAGGTGTGGCTGGCAAAGGAGTCTGGGCTGGGTAGCCAGGACATCGCACTTCAAACTCAGGCGCCAAAGCATCACCGAAGCAATTCACCAATCTCTGAGTATTTTGGCTCCGCACCACTTGGTATTCGGAAAGAGGTCCCCAAGGGCGACACTCCGTGCAACCCGCAGAACAATTGGAGCAGTCCCAGTTCTGTTCATCAGAGCAACCTGGGCAATCGCAAACGTTGTCATTCACATAGCTGGCTGGGAACGGGGAGCAAATCGTTCCATCCGATGTAAGAGGGCAAAAAAAAGCTCGAGGATCGCATTGATATTCGTGCAAACTGTTGCAGCTCAGTTCAGTGGGACATCCTGCATTGCAGGTTTCACAAGTAAAATGAGCCTCATCAGCACAGGTGGGGCAATCACAGCTCCCGTCGTTGACGCGGAAAATGTTGATTGTACAAGAGCTGCCGGGGCAAGGAAAATGCAAATCAAAACAGTTGCGATTCTTTGTCCCACACACTTCCGGACAGGTGCAAGTATCGCAATTCCAATCTTCCTCATCTGCACATGTTCCTGGACAGTCGCAAACATTGTCATTCACAAAGGACTGTGGCAACGAGCATTCTCCAGGTGGTGGACATTGAAAACGTGGCAGTTGTGCCAAGTATTGCTCATAAACACAAGTTCCAGCTTCCGGAGGTGGCTGGTAGTTGGAGTTGACTTGCGCAATACTTGACAAGAAATACAAGAACTGTCCACATGCCCCAGGACATTGGCAAACCTCGCAATTCACTGGAAAATCCTGTCCTTCATAATTTTGGATTGGGTCCTCATCCGCACAAGTCTCTGGACAGTCGCACACTCCGTTGTTTTGAAGATTCGCTGGAAGGCTGCAATTGGAACCTGGCGTCTCTGGGCATCGGAAAATTTCACCATCAGCCCTGCACTCATAGGGCGGAACTCCACAGTAGTTCACCTTTGCGAAAGTTTCAGGTTTCAATTGGAAACAAACACAAAAGATCACAAAAGTATACAGTAAACTTAATCAAAATAAGGAACAACAAACTCGCCATGTAGCACCCTCACGTTATTTCTGTGGTCGCTCATTTGCCGGCTTGCCCGCCAGAAGAATAAGAAAACGGCACTGCAAAGTACAACAAAACCATGGAAAACTTTGACGCGATATATCAAGTGACACACGAGCAATTTTGACAAGTCCAACTGCTCTCATCGGCACACGTTCCAGGGCAATCACACTGATTATTGTCCACCAAGCTTCTGTCTATTGTACATGGTGTGTTTGAGTCATCCACTGGTGGACAAAGAAAGGGATCAACAGCACTTCCGAGTCCAACGCAGCGTGGTCGATCAATGAGGCCAGTCACGATATCTAGACAACGCAAGTCGGGACAAACATCCTTAGATGCAGTGGATGCAAATGAAGATAGATGAAGTTGTAGAAATCATGTGTGGAATGAGTCCATGATTTTAATCTCATTTGGAGTGACGTGAAGTGAGCATCCAGGAACCCAAATGTATGCAAATACAATGATTCGTTTTGGATTTTGGATCTTGAACGGAGGAAGTAAAACTTTCGCAAGTCTTCCAGCAGTGACAAGCATCTGTTTCTTGTGAAAAGGGTGGCAGATCAACACCACAAGAGTCACAGGCGTGGAAGGCTTCATCAGCACACGACGTTGGGCAGTCACAAAAGTCATCATTGACGAAGGCATTTGGAATAAAGCACTCCGTCTCGGGACACTGAAAGTCAGGTGTCCTTGGGACAACTTGCTTATTGCTCAACCGTATGAGTTCCATCTGCTCACGGAATCCTTCAGGCAACGACAGTTCCCCGGAGCTGTTGTCATAGGCGACAGGTCGTGGGCCTTGTGCACCGCTCGGGTCCGCAGTGTCAGCAATCATCTGCAGAGGCATTCTTAGTTTGGTGTTCCGTTCTCAGGCATGGAAGACGACATCATGAAATAGCAGAATGCAAACCTAACTTTACTTTCTTGGAAATTTTGACTCTAGAATCTCTTGTCATGGATTGGAACATGTTCCAAAACTTGCAGCGATTACCCATCACATCCCATCACCAACATTATTCAATGCCAAGTGAACATATTTGAGAATGAAAAATCTACCAAGCAAAAGTATAACAGTAACCAATCTACATTTTTTTTGGTGGCGATTTCGCCATCGCCAAGCTGCAAATTATTTCGACTTCGCCGATCTAGATCGCATGCAACGAAGCTGCCACACACAGCAGGGCATCCAGGACCTGCGACCAAGGTGCCTCCCAATGTGAAACCGCTTGGGTTAAGCTGTTGTTTCTCTTGGAAGTCCTGAAGTGGCCAATGGATGCCAATGGTGGAAACCGGGCCCAAAATTGGCCGTTAAATAGTTGAGGTTCTCGCCGGATGGATGGGGATGAGGGTTTTGGGGCTGCTATCAACCGCTTGTAAAAGCAACCTCTGAAGCCCAGCCTCATGCAACACAGCTGGGCCTATTTTACCTATGTACTGGCTTGGTTCAATCAATTTAGCTTGGTTAAATAATGGTAAAGTTTTTTTGCAAGTTAGTAAAGTTTAGACTTTAGACTTTAGACAATACTTGGTAGGAGATGGGTGATGATACACTCCACGTCACATCTCGTGGGACACTGTGTGGTTTGGAAGGCAGGAATATGTGCCTAGTCTGCTGGAAATATCAGCCGGATGTGCCAGGAACTATGAGCACTCCATAGCATCGCTGCACTACAATCTACAAATTGGAATGATGAAAAAATAAGGTCGATATTGGTGTGGCCTCTTGACTACTAATCTCTGAGCATGTTCAAATCACTCATGGTTCATGAGAGAAACGAACTGGATAGCTTGTTCAAAAATCGGACGCGAACCCGGGTTGAACGTGAGGATGACTATATAGACCAAAACATGGTAAAGCAGTTTTGAAGCCAAGCTTCCTGTGTACCTGCCTTCAGCTTTGGCCCTTGACGAAACCAAATCCAGGTCAGCGAGGCTGCAAGCCACATCACCAAGATCCACGCTGTCCATCCTTTCCGGGTCCATGTGAACGTCGTTCGCCCCAGCAATGCAGTGTCCTCAGCGTCCTCTTCGGGAGGCTCAAGTGACATGCCGCGGCGCCGCCGTTTTTGGGCTGGAGCAATGGAGAAAAGTCTGCACCGGCTGGAGCGGTGAAGCTGTGGGGTGGTAGAGACTGTGGTGGCGTGCTCTCCAAGTTTATTCCCATGAAAGTGAATGATGTTCACAGTAGACAGCACAATGGATTTGGATGGACGATGGCTGATGTATGAAACAGTTCTGAATGTGCATACTGCGACACATTGCTGCGAGCCACGTGCACTGGAGCATGACCATCTTGTTTTCAAGAACACAATCACCGACAATCACACAGAGTCCAGAACAGCAACAGCAAGAGCCACGACAAACAAACAAACAAACAAACAAACAAACAAACAAACAAACAAACAAACAAACAAACAAACAATCAAACGTGCTGCAATGAGAAGAACAATAAAAACATCAAGAAGCAGCTCAAGCACAAACACAAAAGCAACAACGCCTACAACAAGGAAAACAACAATAAGAATAAACTAACCAAAAAAAGGGAACACGTGCTCTTTAAACCAACTAAAATATCTCCATTGATCAAAAGGATCGCTAAACCCACGTGGATGTGCCCATTGTTCCTATGCTTCCCGTGACATGTCAAGTGACCAGTATTCCCGTGCAAGCAAAATGGGCAAGACTATGTTTCAATGAATGGTTTGAAGGAGATAAAAGGCCAATAAGTTAAGAACATCTGACATCAAACAACGGAGTTTCCGGAACAAAATAACGCACGTTGCTGCAGATGTATTTGGCAGGTTTCCTCAGTTTTTGGAAGAGGTCAAAATACGACAGCGATACCAAAATCCTTACACTAAACTGCTGCACTGACTAGTGGGATATGTACCATATTAACTGGTGCAAGATTTTGTCCATCAACAGCTACCTTACTCAACTTACAGGACCTGAACGCAAACAGTGGGCCTTCTGTATGGCAAGAACAAGAAGGCGTTCGGCAAAATTAAAACGTGCCGTTTTATTTTTCTTGCAACAAACTCCAGGCAAAGAAGAGGCCCAAGTGATTTGTTGGTTGTTGACAACCATTGTCCTGTTTTCTGGCAGCAGCATGGAACTGCAGAGCATCCGCATGCGCCGAATTAATTGGAAATTTGAAGGATTTCAATCAGTGATGGGATATCGTGGGTACTTGGTAATTGGGTCTCCGTGCTTAGGAGTCTACGAAAAAAGGTAGGTCACTCTGAGCCAAAGGCTACCGAATCTTGAAGGTAACAAAAAATGGCCAAAGTTGGACTATGACTTCGACCTCAATTCCTTCACCCATCCTCAGCCGTTTCTATAGACTCTTCGAAAATGAAACACTCCCGGAACACTAGCAGCTGGAACCTGAAAAAAAATATGACTGAGGGCTCACTGTTGAAAGGAGATTGCTGCCCAAGAAATCATCGTTTGAGTTACGGACAAGTTTTGGTACATGGCGAAGGGACATCCTAAAGTAGGGTGGGCCCGTATCGGTTTTGCAGTGGCAACACCTTGGACATTTTGCAGTGATGGCAACCCCAGGACCCTCTCAATAGTACTTTGGTCATACCTAATTTTGTCCGATAGTGAGGTTCTAGCCAACAGTTGAACAACACAAGCTGGGATCCTTTCAAATCTTTAAATCACCTTCCAGCTCTCCACTTTTAACCTGCTGCTTCGGTTGTTTGTTCGCTGGAAAAGTTTCCCTCTGTTTTGGGAAAATAATGACGATAATGAAAACCATTGAGGTGAAACAGCTCATCTCATCTAGTCAAATAGTAATTAGCTTTGCAACAAAGCATCAGATGGTTGAGAATTCCCTGAGACCTTTCACTAAACTGCCATTCACAGTGGACTGCAGCTGATATCACTGATGTATGTATAGTTTTCACATCATAATTTGACCAAATCCAATCATCAGCCAACCTTGGCGCCGCGTGACAGCAAGGCACCATTGCGAATCACGCATACTCTTCCTCGAGTTGCCCTTGCTCCTCCCTTTCTTCCCTGCCAAGAGCTGAGTTGATATTCATCTTACAAAGAGCCAAGGCTCCTGGTAATTTTTGAGTGGATTCAGCCTATCCGTTGAGCCTTCCAATTTGCGACATTGCAAGATGTAGTAACACACTATTGACTTGCACGTGACTTGAACTACTTGGTCGGGTAATTCAGGCGATTCGTTTTTGCAGTAGTTTGATTTGACCGTAGTAAAAGAAACGACAAAGGATAAAATTGGATGTTGAAATTTTGAGGTTGCAGGCTTCATCTTGTTTTCAACATGATGCATATATGTCTTCGATGCTCTTTGATGACATTTGATGATTTCTCAGAACAGATTCTTTGTTGACTTGTTTCATGCGCCTCCAGGCCACCAAAGCCACAGAGTCAGCAATCTCCCCACGCATCACCTGAGCTTCGATTGATTTTGGTTCCCCAGGTAAAAACTTCACGATTTTTACAAAATCTGACACTCACCGAGATTGTGACAGCTTCAACCTCTTCAACAGTCCTGAGCAAAGTTGCAGCTGGACACTGGCGAGCAGAACTACGTCGTCGTATCATGTTCTTTCCGCTTTTTGGGAATACCACCAGCCCCACAAGTATCTATAGCAACACCTATACTTACCTTCCCCGCACATGATACACAGCGAAAGGGTTGGCATTTTATATTTCAGCTGTTTTGTTGCCTGTCGCATAGTCTCGTCATATCTCATCTGTTGGTTTTCTCAGACCCACCGAATTACATCCCATGGTCTTGGAGAAAAAAACAGGATTTTAACGCCAACCGCAATGGTCCTCGGAGCCACCGTGAAGTTCTCAATGCCATTCTCCGTCACCAAAACATTGTCCTACTGTTGGCACAGGGTTTCTGGGGCAAGCGACCGTGGAATTGAAAATTTGTCAGGTGATCGAAAATGAATGATTCACTTGTGCATTGTAAAATACTATAACCTTCCCATCACGATTGTTTTTTCACCGTGGGTCATTGGAGTGTTTGATTCTCTGCTCTGTGGAGGCATCAAGCCTTCTTTCGTCCATTTTTCGTTGCGAATGCGTTTAGGGAATGTTCGATCCCTTTCCCTCTCCGTCAGCCGACCATCCCTGGCGCCAGAATTTCTCCTCCAAGCGAATACCTCCGAAGTGGCGGAAGTCCGCCAAACGATCCCAGTTGAAGAAGTTCCGGAGTTCAGGATCTTCCTTGGCCTCGCCAAACCGGGGATTCTTTTGGAATTCTTGCAACAATTCAAAGTTGTTGGAACTCCAAAAGGACATGTTGCTTTGTTGCTTTCTTTCATCTGCTAATGTGCAGGTATACAAGGTATACAATATAATGTTCATCTGCTTTCAGCCTCAGTGGCATGTTCGCCCTCTGTTTTGACAGAATTTGAAAGCCTTCTTGAGAGCGTAGTCCATAAAGTACACCCCAGGCCTTGCATAGAACCATAGAAACATCCGAGCTGAGCTGCACGAAGCGAACGAGAACAGTACAACACATGATGATACGGAGTGCTTTTGTGATGTTGTCTACTGTTCATTGCCCTAAGTTGATTGTACTATCATATCTTACTCAACATGATTAATTAATGTCATAATAATGCCAACTATTGCTGTTTTTTTCTTGTCATTCAGCCATCATATTCAAGCTTTCTTTACAATGTCCCACCCAAGCAGCGAATGTCCAGCCCACTGAGAGCAGCTCTCTACTGTCAACACCTCGGATGGAGCATCTTCAGACATACCCTGATTCATGCCTAGCATTTGCATCTTTGGATAAATTGGTCAACATGTACCTGCATGACCTGCAGCTTTTTCTATGCATCTGCCTCTGGAAATTGGATCTTTAGGCTGTTGATGTCTTAAGTGTTATTTGTTGGTTAGAGTGTATAGCTAAATGTTTGTGTATGTGTGTGTGTCTTTCCATCGTGCGGAAATAGTGTAAGTGTAAAATAGATTAGAGATTTAAAGTACTGTAAGTATTGAAAATTGAAACATGTTGTTGTGACCATATGAGGCACTGGCACAGCTTACTTGTGGTGAATAATGCAGTTTCCTTAGCAAACCTCTTTCCATTCTCTCCGTTTTTGTAGCTCCCATCAACCATCAAATGCGTTACTCCCATCCCATCCCAAGCATTGTCTGAGGTCAAACTTCCATCAATCCGCCAGGGACACCGGACAAAGCCCGGCTCCAGGAGCCGTTGCACACGCAAGGCTTTGAAACCATCCTGATGGGTCATTCTTTCAGGGACGCTGTGGGGGGATCCTGAGCGGGATCCTCCAGATTGCCTATGAAAAAAAATGAATCACGTTGCTTGTGTTTCTCCTGAGCACATAGTCGAGTATGTGTCATGAGTATAGTTTGAGCTAAAAAATCCTCCTCTTCTGAATTTCCATGGGTAGGGTTGGAAGGTTCCAACGGCCCCACTGCAAAATGGATACCGCTTGAGAACTGGACATCTTCCAAAATTGTATCCCGAAAAAAAAAATCAAGAAGAGAAATTATTGCAAAATGGTCAGTCATGCATGTGCAAAAATTGCGGGGACCCTGAAATTTGTTCCCTATAAAGCGGATGTCCAAGAGCATTCAGACCTAAGAAAATACGGAACAGTTCTTGCTTCCGGTCCATGGAAGGAAAGGAACAGCTGAAGCCCTAACGAAAAAGGATGGGGATGTTGATCTTCCCTAGTTCCTTCCCGCCACGCTGATTGAATTCCCTAGTGAATTGGTGTGGAAATAATTGGAACTATGCAATTAGATTCATTCTAAGTAAAAGTGCAGCAGTCATTCTCCGAAAATTTGTTAAAAACATTGATTTTGAGAATGACATCTCCATCTATTTTATACAAGGCAAAATGATGCGATCATCCAAAAATATTGCACAGGAAAAACAGTTTAATGTGTATCGATACTTCTCCTACTATATGGTTACATCTTCAGTGATCATGATACTCGATCCTCATGGGTTCAACAAAATGTTGTCTCAAGTCTGCAGAAATAGTGGGTCCTATCCCATAGAATGGAAGCAACAATAAAAATGGACATTTCAACACTGAAAAGAAAAACAACATGTGCATTATAGAACGGCTTTTATAGGGTCGACTCGAGCCAAAATGGATGTCAAAATGTATGGGAAATAAATGGAAAAAGTAAAGCTACGTTTCATCCAATTACATGGTGTCACATCACAGTTGAGAATGGAACTGAGAGCGGAACACGAGCGTCACGTTGTGACCCTTTGGGATAACCTCCTACCTCCCATGTGACGGACGGTGACATCCATGTTTTGATAACTTGTACATGGGACCATCTGGGACCTATGATAAGCTACCAGCTACGTCACGCTACCATTTATCACACACTATCCTACTGGATTTGAATAAAGTTCGCTGGAAGGCCATGGAACATTTATGAGCATGTTAGGCTTCAACAGAGAGACTTGGTCAAAGCACCTAAAGACAGCGGAGTGCCGGAGTGCTTATGGAGGAACCCTGTGAATCAAATCAAACTGCCGTGGGTTTGTATGGGCACAGTGGATCTCAAACAATCATGATTGATATTGCTCACTCATGGCTGTGACTGTGATGATCAAACTGACATTTTAGAGCCGGTATTCCTGGCACATCAAGGAAATATGCCCGCTCTCAACATCCCACGATTAAGATCGTGCCTTGGGCATTGCCCGGTTTCTAAATCAGGGACCCAATGAATTTCAAAAGAACAACGGCAGAATATGTGGCAAATTCACAATTCTATATAAGCTCTCTGCCGAGCAAATACCTTCCCCGTTCCCGTACATGCCAGGGTCGGAGCAAGAGCTCTAACATCTTCATACATCTTCTTCAAATTTCTGGTATCTGAGTCTCTGGTCGTCTTCAGTGATCATTTCCACTGAACAACTTTGGTTTTCTCATGGCAGGTAAACAAGTAACCCAGGTAGATGCAGATCATGTATGTGAATCATTCAGAATCCAGCCCTTGAGCTCTCCCCATCCTCCAGGATCCCTAACGTCATGGGTGTCGATGCCCATGAAATGACCTAAACCGTGAGGCATCAGCACCTTAGAAGGAGTCAAACCCAGTACTGGAAAAGAGATACAAATGGGAGTTGCGCTATAAGTTGCTCATTGTGAAACATTGACTTTTCAATGTATCATGCAATCTTCAATCTTTAGATTTCCAAATTCCAGAATCTTCAGGCCTATTTATGCTTAAAATCATGATTCTGCTCCTTGTGATATTCTGCAGGTCCCACATGAATCTATTGCTCCTCATGGAGCACAAGTGTGGCAAGAGAGACTTACTTCTGGCTTCACAGCTGAAACTGTATAAGATTGCAAGCCAAAAACCAAATACGATCCATGAAGAGGTCAAGTTTGGTGAGTGAATGGACCTTGCTGACTCTTGTGTATAAAGTTCTGTTGGGCAGGAAATGGCAGACATAGAAACTGGAATCAGAAATTTAAAAAAAATGAATAAAATATTTGAGGTATAGCCCAAAACAGGGAGACTTCGACAGATTGGACTAGACCAGTTACAGCGCCACCACGTGGTGAAATGCGTTCTTTCGGATTCATCACTGTTTGGCCAATGCAAACGCGGCATCCATTACCACATGGCCTTGTCTATTGCCCATCTTACTCATTCACATCCTACCTTCCATGGTAGCAGTTCCAAATAAAAGTCGTCACCAGTCTGCAAACAGTATGAAGTCTTCCAAAAAAAATACATGAGTTTCAAAGGGCTATCTTTCCCTTCTTTTATATCTACCTCATGCATCGTAATGGTCCACAACCTTGGGCAATTTTGGGGGATCAGCGCTCAAGGACTGGGACTTCACACGCCACCCACGTTAGCCTTCATCATCTCGTCAATGCTGCCTACCTGAGAGATTTGAGAAGGTTGTGTTGCCCTGAGTGATCCAACAATATCAAAATATCATCCCCAAAGTCTCAACAAAAATATGGAGAACAAAATGCACCCAGCAACAAACAAATTGTTGTTAGGGTAGAGTGCCTTCCAGGCTGAACAAAACAATTTTAAAACCCTTCAAAATGAAAGGATGTACTGTTGTCCCAAAATTTCTGGTTCATGGCTGCGCTGACCTTGCCAGGCCTGGAAGATCACCAAATCTTGCAGCAGTCTCAAATGGCAAGATCAGCAGCCCTAAAAATGATCAGCATATATCTCTGCAGATATCTGTATATTTCTTTCATTTTCTTTCTATCTCTTCATGTGAAAATCTAGTCAACCTATTAATCTTGTATATTTCACCAACAGAAACACCGTGGAACACAACTCCCCGACGTGACATTTCAAGATGCCTCATATACCTGTACCCATTCCTGGTCTCTAAGCATGGTGCCAACAAGCCGGCAGCCTCTAAGCGTTCACTCCTGTTTTGGCAACCCCGAGGTTTGTTGGGCAAAGCAACATCTCAACGGTAACAACCACGACGACGGCACCAGCACCAACAACAGTACCAACAACAGCAACAACAACATCAACAACGCGACAACAACGACAACAACAACAACAACAACGACAACGACAACGACAACGACAACGACAACGACGACAACAACAACAACAACAACGACAACAACAACAACAACAACAACAACAACAACAACAACAACAACAACAACAACAACAACAACAACAACAACAACAACAACAAGACGGATCAACAGAACCCACTTGAACATATGACACCTTGTAAGCTTGGTGCGGGCGGACCCTGCCGCGGAGCGGCGTGAATATACTTTTACGATGTCACAACAAAGACTCCTGACGTTGTCCTGCAATGGACAAATGCAAAAACCTTTGGCCATGTGACTTCATCGTAATTCTCTTGGAAGGCATCGGGCACATTTCCTGGATGTCAAGGAAAACAGGTCTTCAGTGCGTCTTGAGCGTGAATCTGCATGTGGCACATGGAGGCGGAAGATGCTCTGAGTTCAACAAAAAAGAAACTGCTATATCGGACAGAACCCAGTTTGCTCCAATCCATGACAACAGTGATGCAAGCGGGCTGCTACGGGCATTGCAGCATCCGCGCAAACGAGCTGTAAATTCTCGAAGTCTCAGAATCTGGGGTGCAATGTCTACCTTACATGTTTTTGAGACTGAAACACGGATGCGCATCTGCGAGCCTGCTTCATTGCACTACAAAAAATCTGTTCAAACAGACTTTAAAGAAATTCAAGGATATTTGACCTGTTTATTTGGTGCAATCTTGGCCAAACCTACTCTGTTTTGAGTTGCCCAATCAAGCTTTCTTTGGAAATGGCCAACAACTCCCCAAGCAAACCTTCAAACTGCTACGTCTTGCAACCTGCCCGAATTGAAAGCATTTAGGCTCACGTGGACCGTGAAACAAACCTTTTCTGTCGGCGATTTCCCGTCCAAGAGGCGACTGCAGTACGCTGCAAGTTGGACAACTGCTCCTCAGTGCTGTTGCATGGCCCACTTCGTTATTTCGTTTATGCAGCTTTTGGCACTGAACAAAGGTGCTCAATGCGCGCTTCCGCGCGCTTTCGAAAGCAGGGTTCAACACGAGAAAAGACGGGTTCTACCGCAGTGGTTTTTGAAAACATGGGAAACTTGAAGGAAAAAACAAGGTTCACAGGTTCACATGTTTGATGACAAGGTCAAGCACAAGAGCCACAAGAGTTGTGTCCTCAAAGTGCTCAAAGCTCTCATCTGTTGACTTACCTGAGAGGATCACTTGATCACTTGCTCGAAAAAGAATAACTACAGTAATCAGTAGAATACTAGCACTTTTAGTGAAAACTGGACATATCCAGGAAACCCACGCTTTCTGGAAGTGAAAAACAGTACAGACATGCACCAATGATATCCTGCAACACAAGGGGATATTCCACGCATTTCTCCACGGTGCGAAACCAAATGCAGGGATCCTCTGCTTCAGCATGGCCACTCATAAGCCAACAACTGGAACCACGCCTGAAATGGCAAGGAAGCCACGGACTGTGGGCATCATGTCCCAATTTGCACGAATAGACAATACATACCTTGTCGCCTGCTTCAACATGAGATCCAAGCAAAACGCAAAACCTACAAAAAGAGTCCACTTGAAGTCGATCGGGAAAATGATGAAAATGACAACTGGTTGCCTGGAGCAGTGATCAACCAGTTGGCCAAGGGACTCTCTCTGAAGGGCCTTGTTCAAGGTTTGTGCTGACAGCAAGACTTGCATCTCATACTCACTGTCCATTGGTGTTGGACTCTTGTTGCTCCTGCACAGTCACCAAGTACATTAAAGGGCTCGTTCCATGAAATGTTGCTGGAACGATCCAATGCACAGCTGCTAAAGGACCTTTCTGGTGCGATGATGTGTGTATTCCATAAACCCTCAGCTCCTCGACGCACTGCCTTAGACTTCCAGCGAATGTGAAATTGAGAACGCATTGGTGTCAGCGTCTTGTGATTCCTGTTGTGGGATTGTGTCCATGCCCTTATGGTATAGCACTCCCGACACCATTGCAGCGTCTCAGGGGTCAAATATGCATGCCTTCTCATTGAACTTTCATATCAAAACATATTTTGTTTCCTGAAGTGTTTGTTTCTAGAATTGATCGTTTGGCTCATTCTGATGGGGCCCTGCCACCTATCCTTTACAATGTTCATGACCATCTACAGCAAAAAAGCCCAAAACAAAGCAATGGCCACAAAACGTGAGGCGTAGCCAGCGATTGTCATGTGAGAGGAACCATTTTTAGAAAACGCAAGAGCTCTCAGAGAACAGAAAGTCAAACTGCGGAAGAGCCCGTGAAAAACTCCTCTGACATGTTTGGATTGAAACAAAGAATCCCAAGCCTATCACCAAATATCACCACCCTGCTGCAATTGCTGCCGTGGTGCTCTTTTGACAAAGCCATGGATGTTGCAACGCATCAGCCACAGAAAGTCGTTTTAACCTGGTGATGCTCACAAGGTCAAGCAACAAAAATGAGTCCAGACACACAAAATTACGAGCTCATTGATAGCCCAACAAACATTAAAATCATTGGCGGAAACATATGCGTCATCTGGTAACATCCCAATGTATTCTCACTTGAATTCGCAAGAACTCTGGCCTAAATCAAAGTGACATAGAGATGTCCCAAGTCAAGATCTTGAAAGGTAAAGTGAGATTTCCTCAACCAAGACACGGATCAGGCTCCAACAAGCCTCTGATGAGGTCTTGAGCCGGGTTCGTCAGGCCCATGAATTTAGGATGTTTCTCCTTAGGCAACAGAAACAATTGAAACACAAGGCGCTTCAGCGCTTCACTTCAATAAACATCACCAAAAAAAAACCAACGAATCTCCAAGTATCGAAAGCATGGGTACTAGATGCAGTCGAATCCCCAGAGCCAACGACCTTTGAAAACACTGGGTCCACTCAGTTAGCTCGTGTTCCACAATTCATGTATGGAGTAATATCTACATTTGCATATTTGTTGGTCATTTCAATCCATTTGAAAAATATAAGTTCATACTGGATCGGTTCTCGAAGCGGAGTAAAAGTGTTTAAATACATAATTGAAACCACCACCTAACGACCTAACGATAATTCAAGCATCGCAGCTGTATCTGTATTGGTTTATGCATCTGACGCAGGCAAGTCACACTCTCGCCCTCAGGCTTGGTTTGAGGCCAAGCACTGATCAACAATGCATACAAAACCACACCAACAGCAAAGGAATCCTCGGAAATCTGCTGTTCAACAATAAAGCAACAAATGTCACATATGTGGCAGCAAAAATGGCATGGCATTTTGAAAACACAGGAAAAAAATGGTCTAAACAGCCCTGAAAAATGATGCTATGGAAAACTGCTTAATTTAATCCTGCTGCTGAACCCTGCGCAATCCAAAGATATCCAAAGAGAATCAACATGTTTGAGTATAAGTGCTGGAAACTTTAGGTTTAGCTCCTTTCCCATTTGGCTGGGAAGAAAAAGCATCAGCACCTGATACCAAGATATGTGTATTCTTGGTGATCATGTCTATCTGTATCTATATTATGTATGTTATATATATATATATTATATATACATATATATATTTGTTTAGAGCACATGAATACATGTTTCAGATTCCGAAACAATCCCATCATCAAATGGTCAGGCAAGAGTCTGGACGAATTCTATCGTGTCTAGATACAATACATCTTTGCATATCTTATAGCCTTATAGCATTTAGATATAAATCTATAATCTATATAGAAATTGTCTCTAGAAAATCAAACCTTCCGGATGAATCCTCCCAATCCCTTAAAGAACCTGCAACACTCCCTGCTCTTCTACAAATGGATTGAATAACAGATATGACACAAATTTCTGCTTAAGTGTCCGGTAATTCATAACAGACTTTGCTGGACCTGGGCCGCCTAGACAAGATGTCTTTAATTCTCACCACCCGGGTTTTCAACGTACTTGGAATTGTAGCCAAAGTTCCAGTTTGAAGGCATCGTAGCTTAAGTCCTCCTCAGCTCTTGGCCAATTTTCTGCTGAGCTGAAGAGACACAGCAAGTCGCAAGTGATCATTATGGTACCGTTCTTGATGGAAACAGCCAACGAGTTTAGAAAGAAAACAGATTCAAAAGGTGTTGATTCAGACTCACTCCTGGAAACAAACTTGTGTCCGCTAGGCATGATGGCAGCTAGTGCCATATATGTGGAGTTAGACCAAAACCAATTGACCAGGCCCAGGTTTCTGGAGAACGGAAAAGGCAGCTGTCAACCGTGCATCTTTGCCCCAAGAGTTCTACAAACGATTCAGACATTCGGAAGAAAGCAAAACCAGATCTTCACTCAATTCACATCCACTGTTGACGCACTCCTTCGCTTGTACTACCGGGAGTTATGGGAGAAGGAGTGCAAATGCATTGCAAAGGGGAGGTGTTCCTCTTTTGGCTCTCTTTTCTTCCTCTCTTTGCTTCTAGTCCATGCTTCTTCTCTTTGCTTTCTCTTGTTCTTCTCGTTTTCTGTCTCCTTTTCCTTCTTTTCCTTCTGTTCCTTCTTTTCCTTCTTTTCCTTCTTTTCCTTCTTTTCCTTCTTTTCCTTCTTTTCCTTCTTTTCCTTCTTTTCCTTCTTTTCCTTCTTTTCCTTCTTTTCCTTCTTTTCCTTTTTTTCCTTCTTTTCCTTCTTTTCCTTTTCTTGTCCTCTTCCTTCCTCGTCTTCTTCCTCTAGGTCTTCATGCCTTTTGGTAATGCAACGGCCTTTCAAAAATGTCTTTCAAATGCAACCGAATAGCAAAAAACGAGTTTTGCCGTCGCCGCTGTGCAGTGTTTTTATGTTTCTGTTGTTGCTGCTCTTATCGCTGTTGTCTGTGGTCCTGAAGCACATACCAATGACAAGAGGTCAAGATCAGCAGAAATACTTCATGAGACTCTCTCAGCCAGAAGAATCTGACATCTTTATTTCGACCATGCCAAGGACAACTGCATCTTGGCCAGAAACCCATTGAAAAAAATGGACCGCAAAACCTCTGAGAATGGTACAGCCGTCTTAGCCTTCACCTCCGGCGGCGTATAAACGGAGGTTGTCGTCAACGTCTTGGCCTCTGCAGCGGCAAACGTTGAGCACCTACTGTTCGAACATAGGGGGTCGCTCCTGAGCGACCTCCAAGATGTGGGATTTTGTATGCCCAAAAAACTTCTTAGCTCCCTTACAAACATCTGTGAAACACAGGTGTCAGTTTGTAGACAGTCATGCAACATGTAGGCTCAAAGATGAAGTTCTCACACTTCAAGACCCTGGCCACACTCTGCATATGCTGGGTGCGCTGATCGTGGATAATGGCCTCGAACAGCTATCAGTGTCTGGCTGAGATTCACCATGGAAACCCGTTGGTTAAAAATGTGTATTGTATCGTTGTATCAATCTTCAAAGGTTGGGTTTTCGGGTCAGTTCTCTGCTGAAAGCCGCCTGGCCAAAGTCAATGAGCTTGATGACAAATGGCTTCAGACTGGCAACCATCACGTTCTCCAACTTGATGTCCTATCATTTCACACGCACCTGTATTCATATACAAGGTGCATTAGGTGCATGACTCACGTATCAAAGATGTGTTCCCGCAAACCATCACAACGGTCCCGATGTGCAACACCGCGACGATGGCAGTGCACCACAGCCATCACCAGCTGAGAGACTGCCTGCAAAAGTGCAGAGCTCTCCCTGCATCTCTCCCCTCAAACATCTCATAAACTCCCAGTTTGAAATCGGGTGCATTTTGAAAAGTTACACGGTTACACACTCATTTGTCTTTTTGTGCAGTTCAACAGCCCAATCCCCAAACTGCAGATCTAAAAATATCCCCATTTCCACCCACTCCTCCCGCGCATCTCGCTCATTGAATGGTTGTCTTCGGCGCAACATCTCCGTGAAGAGGTCACTGCATTCAAGCAGCTGCCTCGGTCGAGTTGGACAACCATGGACCTATCCAAAGAGAGTGGGACGTTCAGAGCTGGTGAGATAAGTTGAGAAACAGTTGACTCAGATGAGAGATGATGAGACCATGAACCCTGTCATGTAACTACATCCTTTGCACTTTGCACTTAGACAATTGAAAGAGCTGAAAATAGACTTCTGATTGTGAAATGTGAGATTGCAAAAAGGCTGTACAATCGTAGCTTGCCCAACTACAAGACTTGTCACGACTGCCATCCAACAAACTACTATTTGAGAGACCATGAGAAAGGTCCAAGTCCATGAAGGATTTAAAGAACACCGTGGACAACAAACCTCAATGCATGGAATTTACACCCTGCGTGGCAGCACTGCATGATCAACATACATACATGGCAGCGCAGCCGCGGCACATCACTATGTAGATCCGCAAGGTCTCTTGAGATACAGCTGCACATCGCAGCTGCACAATGTTCGGATGACCTCCCAAGCATCCCAAAATCTCCGGCTCTTGCAACATACGCCTTGGAAAGCTTGGAGCCACTTCCATTTAGCACATTGTAAAGGTGATTAGGCTCATCAAAATGATATGCTAAAAACAATCTGACAGTGCCAAGAAGCCTCAGGACAATGTCCTGCGAACAGTTGGTCATCATGGCAATCCGCTCCTCGGCACAAATTTGCGGTAAAAGCTGGCTGACAAAGAGTTCCCTCTTCGCTTCCTTCCGAGCGTACACATCCAGGGTCAACATCTTTCAATTCTTAATCATTTGCCATTTTCACGGGTCAAGGGCCGGTACTTCACAAGCAACTAGATATAGCAGCTACACTCATACAGCATGGAGTGGTGAAACCCAACCTCGACCAAGGAGCTGTGCTTAGGATTTTTACTGCCATCTGATGCCCCTCACAGGAACATCGGTACACGGAGCCAAAACTCCCATCTCCTCGCACTGGGCAACTGCTCAGCATGTGACACTTGCTTCATATGGGGACTAGTCATCAAGTTTGAGCAGTCTTTGTCACAGAGTCGTGGCGAAAACATGATGAAATATCAGGCTTGGGACTCAGGATAACTCAGAGAGAAAGCGAGTGAACTCATTTCAGCTCCACCACACCAGCCAAACTATCTCTGGCAGCTGCCTAGCAAGCCAGAAATGATGAAGCGCTCGTTATTTATGCAAAAGCCTTCCTGCGCAAGATTGGGAGTGTCAACACGAGCATTCGACAGTGCTTGAAGGGTTTTAACTGCTTCTTGTTGTCTTATTTGAATGATCAGCTGCAAGAATGTACATGTTGCCTTAATGCAGCAGGCGCTCGGCCTTTGCCACGGATATTGGATTCTAAGACACTGCACTAGGTCACTAGGGTGTTCTCGGTTCACCACAAAACCTGCATCAGATTCTAGTCAAGGCTCTGGGATCAGAATCAAGTGCACTCAAAAACACTTTCAGTATAACGTCAGTATAGTTTGCTTCTGTCAACTATTTCTACTTGCTCAGGACCAACCGCAAACACCTCTCGACGCCACGGCACACAGTTTTTCAGTCCTCTGATTCATCGGTAGCCCAGGTGAAGACCCCACCCAATTGCAGCTGCAAATGCTGAAGCCACTCCTCATGGCAATCATGGCAAGTGGTTCAAGCAGGTCCAGTACCCAGGTTTTGGATCGTCTACCCATCTCCCCGTTTGGCACCAATGCGACTCAGGAGCCGTGCGAGCATCTGCGCTGTCAAGCGGGTTGGCATATTTACGAGCGGAAAACTGTCCGAACCTCGTGTCGATGACGTGGACATTGCAACAAAATCTCACATTGAGGCAAGGTACAGTGCTCGATGATCAGATAAAATAGAAAGCCAGTACGTACAAATGGTAAGAACAAGGAAGACCGGCAAGAATTCAATCTCAATTCTTTGACTGATTTTGAGATCTTCTACACTTTGTATGGAAAGCCTATCTTATCCAACACTCTCATCCAGAATCGCCCAGGTTCCCGGAATATGTATACTACCCAAACTCCAAAACCCCAACTTCCCAACAGAAACAGAGAAAACGGAAGCTGAAACACTCCATACAAAAACTACAAAATCCAAAACCATCCAATTGATTTACAGGGTTGAGGAAAATCCACGTCTTTTAGACCAGACAAAGCCACAAAAAAAACACAATAAATATGAAATTCAATGCGTTTTTGATTTGCGGGCTTCTGGAAGGCTTGCCTGGTTTGAAGAGGCAGGGGACAACAAGATGCACTTTTTGCATTCGTGATACTAAAAATACTTAACAACAGGTGCTAAGTATGACCGCATGTACAAAGCTTGGATATGATCCAATCGAAGCTATTACGCGAAACACTAATTTGCACAGTTGGCAACCATTTTCTTTTTGGAACATGTCAATGAGCCAATCATCTTGTGCTATCTCCAGCAGAAAAATGTAAACGGGGTATTCCTAGTCATACCAAAATGTGGCGTCCCTTCATCGGCGATTATATATTCTGAATCTTCCAAGAAACTTTCCAAATGATGAAATCCTCACTTCCAAAATCGTGTTCCGGCTCTATCAGGAAGGCCATTGCCACAATCCCTAGCTAGTCCATGGCCAGTCATTTTGCCGATCTCCCAAAAAAATGCTTCAATGGCCAGCGCCAACTGTGCAGTCTTTATTGGTTGGGGTTCTGCATTATCTCACCATATAGAGAGTATAAGGATATTGTTTTCCTTGAAGGTCACATTTTCCCACAATCCTTCCATCCTTTCAGTTTCGCCGAGTTGCTGCTCCATCGTGTCTTTCGCTCATGGAAAAAAATGGGCGGATGGCAAACGCTCTCTCATACCAGCAAACACACTAGAGAGATTTGAGCCAACACGTGAGAGACACATCATATGACCAAAGTGAATGTTTACTTTAAAGGATGAAGTGTGACTGAAAATAATGTAGGCCGCCGTTTTGCCAATCCAATTACTTTCACCTGAAACTGTGTCAGCAGTCCTGCAGAAATGTTGACAACAGCCACTAGTCATTCTCAAACGTCTTGTTAAACAACTTTAGGATCATTTTTCCGTTAAAGCAACACTGAAAATCATAAGATGTGTGCCAATGTGCGCTTTCCAACTTTCCACCCTTGGGCATCCAAGCAGCTCCAGGCGTTAGCTGGATCTCAGACCAATGAAAGTGGTTGACTATCAGTGCTTGGGCTGTACTAAACCATTCGTTCGGACTGTCATGCTATCATCAATTCATCCAAAAAATGTGTTGCCTACAAAGTCTACGAGTCTACATGCCTCCAGTGTCTTCTGTTCACGAAGCCACGAAACGTAATTCAGACGATTTCCTATCGCTTGGTGCCACCAAGATGCCCCATGCAAGGCCTGCAACGCTTCGGCGAACTGAGATGTGGGCAGTTCGTCACCTCGATTGTCTGCGGCACAGCGATGCAGTGTGGTGCCGATTCAGGCAAACCTTATGAAAACAAACTCTTTGTGATAGACTGATAAACCTGCCATTTGTGCACACCTTGGAAAGATGCATGATCCCAGTCTAGGTGACAATTCGCAGCGTGTAGCATTGCTGATGAAAAATACCAAGCGGCGCATGGTCATTGAGAATAGCTCGTGTACGGAGGGTGGCTTGCCTGGTGCTTTCAGAGTTGGCCAAGAGAACAAAGCGAACAAAGAACACAATCTTTAGTTGTCATGGTGAAGAGGTGAAGACTCGGATGAGACCACCGCTATGGTCGATAGATCCCCGGATTCTGCGTTTAGCGGGGCCTTGTCTCTTTGATTCTGCATCCCGTGCAAAGACTCGCTCAAAAGAGTTGTTGCCTTTCCCAAGTCATGCAGACCAAGTTGGGTGTGAGAGTCAAGAAAACATCCAAATTCTGTCATGTTCGATTTGCAGAGATATATGGACTGATCATCGTGTTTTTATTGTACTGCTTCCCTCATGCATCCCAAAATGAAGATGTTAGAGCTCTTAGGGTTGTAGATCCAATTTTCTGCATGTTTGGGGACTAGCTAGATCCCAAAATGATGAAACAACCAACCACGGTAAGGAACGGACTCCGAGCCATGGCTTTAACAGAACGGGGCAAAGATCCGCATAAGAAGGGCAAAGCCAGTTGCTGCAAGTCTTCTCTACTTCCAAAAGCAAAGGCTTGCAAAGCAGGTCTTTTCGTTGCGAATATTCGTTGATGTAGCTATGAAGGGTCAACAGTGTCCAGGTAAGCCAGAGAAAAAGGTTGGAAGATTTTGCTGAGCAATCATATGCTATACATGCTTGGGCTAAAATCAGCTCCAGTGCAGAATTGGCAGCTGCAAATGCACATTCCGACAGGCTCGATGACATTAAGGATGAAATCTCCAAACTACAAGACCCTAACAACCATCATCGAGTAATTGGCTGCACGAATCCTCTGAATCAGTACTCCAAGTGTCCACCTGAATAGTGAACTGTAAAAAGCTTTCTCTCCTTTTTCCCTCTGACAAGCTAGACTTTGCAGATCCTTTGCTGCAGTATGTCCTACATGTCACTCTGATTGCCTTGGACTCGCAAATGAGCTGCGCTCTCATGCGCACTAGAGGTCTAAGATAAGCATATAAAAGTCATATGCAGCAATGCAACACCAACAGTATCATCTACTGAAATTGGTTGATACCAGTGCAATTCCGTATCATCTACCATTCAATTGCACCTTGTACTCCCAAGTTTCAACCAGCTCATTGCAAACTTTGTGCTGGCTTTGATCTCAAGCAAGCCCCTGGAACTCTTTGACTCCGTTTCGATGGATACGGACTTGCTCTTTGCCAGGTGTGCGACTTCAGTACCGGCGGAGTGTTGCACATCCGTGCCACAATGACAGTAACTTAACGAAGCCTTTCAATTGAAAGTTCTGCAAAGCAGTTTTATGGCCATCGTTCAGGCAGAAATTTAAACAAAGAGGGGTCCTGCACAAGACTCATTCATCTCTGTTTGATGCGAGAGAAAATCCAGCATGATGTCCAATGATAAGGATATCTACAAGGCCTCTATGGTAAGGGCACTGAGTCACACCTGGTTGCTTTCCTACCTAGCATTCGCTTCTTTTGGCGATGTAGCGAGGAAGGATGCCAAAGATCTCAAACAAAGACCTCCTATGCTGAACTGTACATATAGATAATATATCATATTAATATATATATATACAGTGTATATATATATATATGTACTTACATATTACATGTTACATCATATTTGCGTATATGGTGTGGATATCTGCTTGTCAATAGCTTTTGAAAGCCTACCATCAACTAGGAATGACAAGCTCAACTGGACCGGACCAAGGATGTCAACTCGGCAAGCATTGGTCATCAAAGAAACATAGCATGTATCATGTCAGGCAATGTAGCAGTGTATCTGTAACATTAAGGCACATGACTCACATGACTCTTGATCTTGTTCCTGGAACAGGCATAAATTGGGTGTACAATCTCTAGCTCTCACTTTTCCTTTCAAGAATCAGCATCCCTGAATGCTTGCAAAGCTCCAGCTTGCAACTTATTGTTGCTGCTGGATCACAAAAAAGGGGGAGACTTCAGAGACTTCGCTGCCCATACAAGGCATGGGCTGCAGTTTCACTGTCGAATCTCTTGAGGTGCCGTGATCGCAAGTGGTTACATGTTATCGTCCGACCAGGACAAGGTGATTCAATCAATCCAAGCAAGGTGAACGTGACAGTCCGACAGTCCGGTGATCCTGGGAATCACTGCTGTTTGATCATGTGCAGCAGTAGATGCTGCAAATCTGTGTGGATATAGGTATCTCAAAGCTGAATGTAGAATGATATCCTCAATGATTCATCGCAATATAGAAAGTATCCCATGTTCACCGGCCACGATTCAGCAACAAAGACAACAGAGACTCATTACTCTGAGTTGTCATTGTCACAAGCCACCGAGTACTTCTGGCAGCCTAAGTCATGCGGAGGCGTGAAACAGCCTAAGAAGAGCCCATTTGCTAAAACGCGGAGGTTGATTCAATTTTCTCTTCTGGAAACTGTCGTAATGTTGCCACTGGTTCACAAAGTGCTTAGCTAGGCATGGATTTGGGACTTAATGTGCACTTCCGCAAGAACTGCGATAGCCATTGTGATGATTTGCAAGCTCCTGTAAGCAACTGAAGCTTCTCTTGCAAACATATGTTTGGGGTGCTTCGGGAATGATGTGATTAAGTTTTTTGGAACTCCATCATTGAACTTTTCTCTGAACAGATTGCTGCTTAGCAACAAAATCTGGCCCTGTTCGAAGACCAGCTTACCCGCCAATGTTCAAAGTCGGTGATGCAATCATAGCCAGACTCAAAGTGGTCACCGCCCGGGCTGCTGTGGAACTCTTTAGCGGCCCAAACATGATGACTCGCATGTGACCAGTCACTTGACCAGTGCTTGCCAAAGTGAAGCTTCGCCTGTTTACTCCATCCTGGAGGGCATCCAAGTTCATACTTGCCGCAGCAAAAGCCTTTCTTGTCATCAGACCATCCACTTTTCCAGTTGCTAAACCCTGCAGTGCAGTCATAGTCATCTGTCTCTGAGATTGGGATCACCTCCAAGTTCTCAAAGTGACCATCACAACCGATCTGTAACTTGTTGCAACAGTAGACCTTCTTTTTGGAAGACCATCCTTCCTTCCAGTTGCCATAACCTGCCATGCAATCAAACGACCTCTTTGTTCCACATCCAACACGTCGATGCTGACAGCACCACATCACCCTGGACTCCTCGGATGCGGATGTCGCGATATCGTCGGCTTAACTCCGAGTGTCCATGATTTCTATCTTCACAACCAAGATAATTCAAAGGCACAGACTGAATTTCACTCCATTCAAAGCTCTTGAGGAACGGCATCTGATTCATTGATTTCATATTGGCACTCTCAATTTTTTTGTTGATCAGTCAATCCTACTGTTTCATTCGGAGCAATCCAACAGGTCAAACCTTGCAGCTGCGTGTCTGACCATGTGTGGGCCTCAACTTCCTGGCTACAGTCAAAGGCATCGCTGGAAGTGCATCCACGCCCGTAGCTGCTACAGCACCAATCCCTCAGGTGGATGTGGCACTCACCTGTAGTTATAGCTGTGACCCTATAGTTTATATAAATTTCTTAGATCCCAAAGTAGTTTCCGGATGTGCCTACCGTTGCATGCATTGGTAATATATACTCATATGATGTTTGTAAAATGTTCAAGACCGGATGCTGGTACGGTGCAAACATACAGGACATGTATGTATATATATATATATACACATCTCTATGCTTTCTTGAATTTGTTTGATCGTTCAGTTTTCTGCTATCACCTAGCCTTTGTGCCCAAACAAAATCCTCGAGACACTTCAACATGGAAAGGTCCAAATTCTGTCTGGAGGCTTTTTGGCTGAAGTCCAAAGAAGCTTCCAGTGGTCGAAGCCAATCTTGCAATCGAAAAAGCTTTCTGACCTCAAACTCAACTCAACCCACCACAATGGCTGGAGACATTCAGCGTTTGCATTACTTTGGAATTAGCATCAACCTGCAGTCCTGGCAGGTGCTCCCAATTATGTAAACAAAAGAGGTATAATTCTTCACGGGCTGTTACAGGTCGGGGGCAGGACCAAAAGCATTACACTCTTGGCTTCGACGAAAAATCCAGCCCCCAGGCAGCATTTTAGTTGGAAGAGTCCAGGAAAAAAAAAACAAGCCCAAGCAGTATTACTTTTTAGATACTTGAAAAGTAATGCTGGGTGTATCCTTCATAACCAAGGAGAAAAGAAGGCCTCCAAGGATTGTGAGAATAGTCCAAATGCGAACAAACGAGCCTGCAGTGGCCAGCAGCACAGCAATACTCTTTCTCCTCGGCAGACCTCAAGGTTCCAACAACACATGTCTCACAAAGGGCCCAATAGATCTTCCTCGGAACCTAATACATCTAGTAACCTTTTGCTAAAGCAACAAAATCATGGTAACCTCCAGATTTTGCGATTCCCATCTCTGAGCGCACAACCACTGGAGTTCATCATGGTGATCGCAAGCAAAGTGCTTTTCGCAGCCCTTTTTGCTCTTTGCACAGCACCTGGAAAACAGAATCAAGACACCAAAGCGTTTGTACCCACTCGACTCTAAACATCATAAGCCAATGCATGCAATGCACTCCACACAACTGTTGCTATCCTCAACCTAAAAGGACCTACATGAATTAGACTTCAATTTCAGTCCAAGAAACTGACTATTCTCTGGTGAAAGCTAGCTGGCTGCACGCAACAACCCGACACAGTTGACTTGAGGGTGCTTGCCGAGTCACCATGCTTTCTTCATAGACGACCATCCCCTCACAAATCGTTCAAATTGGTCAGGCTCGCAAGTGGAATCTTGTAGTCTTTCAAATTTCAAATTCCATCTCACAAAATGTCCTAGTTTACTTGGCAAGTCTCAACTCAGTTTGACGACACGGACACTGACACAGGTGCCTTTGCCAATTGAAGTAGCCAGCTGCACAGTCATATTTGACCATTGCAGCACCCGAAGAGGTGCAGCCAACTTGCTCATGATGACAACACCAGGCCTGGCAAATCCCCATGATTCAAGAATCTCAAAGTTCCAGCCGTGCAAAAGCATCATCAAAATCCGCCTTTTGAAGATCTGGCCACCCAGCAACTGCATGGATCGAAGTGGCCTGATGTTTGCAGCCAATTTGGCAGGTAATTTCAGCCAGTGATCCATGGGTGAATTTGCGAGTGACAGGCTCGTGGAAGTCTCATTTGCGATCCTCTTCACAAGTATTGCAAGCAGGGCTTCTTCGTTACCTTTGTACACAAAAAGAAACACAAATGTCCTTGCTCCTGAACTGGAATTTCCATCATTTCCATCTGCAAAATGTCTCTGAAATCATATATCGAGAAAATAAGAAGATGTTTTCACTTCTTTGCTTTCCGGTGCCGTCAAAACTTGTCCCCAACCGTTCCGCCAGATGCCTTGCAATCATACAGTTTTGCTGGCTCCTGCAGCAATTTCGGATCCGTGCGTTTCGAGCAAGTGGTGTGGCAAACACCAAGTCTGGGAGAGCCAACAACAAGAACAACTGTTGTTGGCATGTTGCTTGCAATTGCTCATTTTGGCAGTAGCCATCATGCCAGCCTTGCAGAAAAAAGTCTGCAAAAAAATCTGATGCAACCGAAAGAAATATGGGGTCCTCTGCACAACCTGTCTTGAAATGATCACAGCACCAAGTCTTTTTGCCTGGAATCAGAGTCTTGAATGGATATTCACTACGCTCTTGAGGTTTTAAGAGAAGAAGACCCACATGACCCACTGGAGGAGCTGGAGAGGGAAAACTCATGTGCACAAGGGAAAAATGTGGAAACAAGCACAATGCTACTCTTCAAAGTAGCTCCAAAAAAGGATACTGTACGCTTTGATAAGCCAAATCCATCCAAAAAGCATCCCACGTTTCCAGGGTGTCAGTTTTTTGTGGTAAAAACCTTGGCCAAGACACTCACAGACCAGCTTGAATGACTTGTAATGCTCTGAGCCTGAAGCTGCACCAAAAATATCCAGATGGCAGCAATCCGATCAGTCGAAAAATAACTAACTTCGAGCCGGGCCTTGCAGTTGTAGGGCGCTTTGTAACTTGGACATCCCACTTTTGCATGAAGACAACACCACTCACGTCGTTCCTGGAAGAAGAATCAAGGATTGCTCGTTGCTCGATGTCTGGAGCACTAGAAATGAAAATACCCGAAGAGTTTTTCACAAAAAGGTCTTTAGAGAAAGTCACAAAAATGCGGAACCAGCCAGACCCGCATAGCGGATTTTCATGGACATCATGGTCGGGAAGCCTTCTGCCAGAGAAAAAAGGCTGATTCACACTGCTGGTGTGGCAATTGAAGAGAGCCTTCTCGCACCCCTGACAAGATGTCTTCAAATATCCAGACATGTCAAAGCCAGTCCAACCAAAGCACAAGATCTATCGGTCCATCCAATTGGGAAGCTAAGTCAGTCTCTCCAAAAGATGAATCTTTTGTGCTTCATATCATCAACAGGGATTGTTTTGTCGCTGCATGTGTTGACTTGGCTGTACCTTCCAGGGTCTGAGAACTCGAAAGATCTGTGCATTTGCTTCAGCAGATTCATGGGAAAAGCTGTGCCTAACGTCATCCTGAACGAAATCCTTCAAAATTCTGGTAAATTCCATAGGAGAAAGGCACTTCATGGAGCATTTCATCAGACCACAAGTTAGATGATTGCACAAGTCCAGCCTTACCCGCAGTAGCGCAGCAAAACGATTTCTGCTTGCCGCTCCATGTGTGCTCCCAACCATCTGTCTCCTCACAAGTCTGACGATGGCTTCTTGCAGGAAAACGCTATTCCTCAAAGCTAGAACCTTTAGAGGCACCGCAAATTCGCGCCATCAAGGATAGAAATTGACACAAACACTGTTTGCAAAGTAGCTTCAACTGTGGCACAACTACCAGGACTTTCTTTGTCTACAGATCCAAAAACTAACAGTCTGGTCGGGTCATCTGCATCGCCCGGCCTTGCATTCAAACTTCATGGGCGCACAGCCCACTTGTTGTGTTGCACAGCAGTGAGCTTTCATCGCTGGGGACCAATCTTCGTAGTGCTGTAGGCCTGAACACTGTCATTTGACTGTCATGGAACACAAACCCGCAGAAAAATAATTCTGTGAAAAGGACAAGCTGTACAGCTCATCCCAAAGATTTTGGGAGCGGGAGTGAAGAGTATCCTCCACAGTGTCGTCAGGACTGTTGAATGAACAAAGCGATACTCTACATCTGAGAGGATTCTTATCAAGGAGTGTCCTTCAGATTTAAAAGAAACATCAAAAGCTAATCATTAAAGAAGCAATGCAAAAACAAACAAGTATTCTCCGCTCTCATGAGATCCAAGAGTGTGCTTTCTCCATTCTTCACATTTTCTGTGCATGATAGAAATGGAATGCAGGGGAACCATGTGAGGCGTTTGTTTCAAAAGCAGCGAAACCTGACGTTGACTGCTGCTGCAGCGGAAACCAAGCCGAGCCTGAATGACAATCAACCTTCGGGAGTGTGCCGGGATGATCTACCTTGCTCAAAAGCTGTGCGAAGTTAACACATCTTAGATCTCAATAAAGGAATTACATTGAAGTCTACGATCAGTGAAAGATGGACTTGCGTTCTGCACCAGAGCGAACACACATCCTGGTTGCTGCCACGTTGCAATTTGCACAGATGTAGCATCTGGGTGATACGAATGATCTCCGACATAATAGTGATGATGCACAATGTGAACATGATCAGAGATGCTATTATCCTTGGCGACAGCACCAACTCTGACAAACATGAAAGTTTGAAGAGAAGTCTAGAAATGCTCCATCCTAGCTCAAACTCAAAATGTCAAATTTCCCAATGCATCAATGGATAGAAAATAGCCTGTTAAGGCAAGACAAGATTCATTGAAGTGAGTATATGAATCCCCGTAAGGGTAAGCAGCCGCCACGCCACTGCTGTCTTGCCAATCCTCAGATTTTCTCTGTGCGACCAGCACACAGCAAATGGAAGTACAGCAAGTGATTCGTGCCTTGGGGATCCAACAAAAAACTGTTCAGCTGAGGTCAAGCATCGCTGGTGTGGCTCCATGGGTGGCTGGTGTCGTAGGTAGCATCATTCCAGCCCTCAAATCTTGAGCATTGTTAGGCCATACCAGTCAAAACACAATAGGATGTGGTTGGGAGAAAAATGTTGATCATGTCATGTGGGTTGGGGATGTCAACGTTGCTTGAACAAGCAATTCACTTGAAGCTATGGTTTCGGTCGTTTCTGCGGTCTTGCCACAAAAGATACTTCACAGCAAATGGCAAACTCTCTCAAAGCTCAAACAGGTTGAAAAACAAAGGACCACGCCAAAGCGACAACATTTTTGCACATAGAAGTATCCAAGACTCACACGGCATGTTTGATGTAAACCCCAATCACATTGGAACACTGCGGGAAAGAAAACATGATCTGTTGACATGCAGGGCCTTTGTCGGCGTCTATTGTTAAACGAAGTCAAGACTGGACATGGCGCAGAATCTGGTCGAGACACAGAGACTGTGGAAGGCGCATAGGTCTCAGACCAGCCCGCAGACTCAGAAGAATCCTTGGGCAGAAAAAATCCGCAATTCCCTTTTTGCTGCCATACAACTGAATGGATTGAGTTTCCGATATTTTCCGAAGCATTGAGCCGTATTGATTGAGTTTTTCTCCAGAATCTTATGAACACTCAAATCAACAAGCCCTTGCAATGCTCCAGAGAACCAAACTTGTTGCTCCAAGACGCCACAGGGAAGCCAGATTCAGTGATGCCGTGCAAACCACCAGCCTAACGTCATGATGTGCTATAAGACATCATCAATGACGGTGCAAAAATAGAAGCCAAACACAGACACAAAAACGCACCGTTGCAGACTCCCCATGAGAAGATTCCTCCGATCCATGCCTCTTCCGGACTAAGCGCAGTTGGCAGCTCGTCCTTTTACATTTAGAGTATGTTTTGCAAACATCGGTGCACTGCAAATAAGAATTGATCTTTGGTTGTATAGGCCAATCTGATGCCCTCAAATTACAGAATTCCTGCAAAGGCAAGACCTTCCAACAGTTCAAAATATCGTACTGACTCCAGAAGCATGCAGGCACTCACACTGTCAAGCAGCTCCCGTCCAAAGTCCAGAGCAGGGACTGGTCTATCTAATCACGGTTTCTTCTTCTATTTTGCAAGAAGTTTGAGGCACATGCAAAGTATCCAGGATAAATGTCAACCGAAACCCTCCAATCAATATTTCTGCCAGATTGACACTCACTTGGCCGTTCTTTGTGCTGTATGGCAGTCAACCGATCATGGCAAATCAAGAAAAGTAAGGGGACCTTCAAACTGTTCAAGATACTGTAATGAAATGACGTCTTGGCAGCATTCAGGCATTCACACTGTTTTGCAACTCCCATCCAATCTGTCCTGTGTTGGTTCCTCTGCACCTTCAGCGATATCCTGCAAATATGGCATAAGTCCAAAGCAGGGACTGGTCTATCTAATCACGGTTTCTTCTTCTATTCTACAAGAAGTTGAGGCACATGCAAAGTATCCAGGATCATTGTCAACCGAAACCCTCCAATCAATACTTCTTCCGGATTATATAAGACTTACTTGGCCGTTCTTTGTGCTGTATGACTGTTTTCTACTTGACGCAAATGTGATGCGGTCAACCGATCATGGCAAATCAA
>DF240688.1:51171-105722 GCA_000507305.1 Breviolum minutum Mf 1.05b.01 | reverse complement strand
AGGAGTAGAACGGCGTCGCTAGGAGGCAAGAGGGAAACGGTTCGGAGGGACCCACCGAGGGGGAAACCTAAGAGACACTGGTGAGAAGCTTAAAGAGAGTCTAACTTTAGCCCTTGCTGCTTCGCACCGGTGTCGTTAGGTTTTGCCCGGGTCGGGTCCGTCCATGCAAACCTGGGTCCCCCGCCACTGGCAAAACGGCTAGGGGTGGTTTGGCCTTCTCCGCCCACTTAGGTCNCAAGAAGAGCGTAGAATGGCGCTACAGACCTACTCCAACTGTGCTGGAAAAAAGGATAGCGGCAATTGCGGCTGCTTAACAGGGCGGTTGGGTGGGGGAAAGAGATCCTTAAAGATGACAGTGAAACAACCAATTGTTATAATGATAATAATAGTCATCATCATCATTCGTAGTAATGATGAGAAATAACAAGACTCATCATCAACAGCAACAACATCAACATCAGCAATTCATCTTGTGGCATTGTTGAGGGAGATGTGAACTAGGAAGCCTTGTTGCATCGCCGGATCCAAGTTTGACTACCAACAAGTTTCATGATCGCCCGCTTTTCTGCTTTTCGGGTGTCGGGTACTTTGCGCATACAAGGGTTGTGCCATATAAATGAAGTGCAAATCCGTGTAAGCCACAAGAGTCCGCACGGCAGAACATGGCAAAGGGTAAGGGCAAAAAGAGGCCAACAAAACCTCCGAAACTGTTGAAACACCTAGAAGCAGGAGCACAGCCAAAATGTGAACTGCTGGCCCTTGACCCGAACCTCCCCACGCGCCTCCCTTTGAAAGTAAGCAGGGGTTGCTTGTCACTGATATTCTTTGGTATTGTATGATTGTGCCAGGCAAGATGGAAGTTGTGAAGGGATACGATGATTGGACTGACTGGAGAGATCGGGCTCCAGATTGGAGCGCGCAATGGGTTTCTACCAAAGGAAAAGATTTGAAGAATGCCAAAGGCAGCAAGGATGGCAAGAGCGGGAAGAGCAAAGGATCAAAAGGAGTAAAAGGAAAGGAAGGATCAGGAGTAGCATTTGACAATGGATGGGGTGGAAAGGGTGGCAAAGAAAAAGGAAACGAAGGAAGAGAAGGAAGAGAAGGTAAGGGAAAAAGAAGCAAAGCAACTGTAGGGAACGGGAAGGAAGGACTGCCAGAGTGCCAATCGGTTTCTGTGAGCTGTATCAGGGCCGGAAGTTACTAATACTTTTCAGCACTTTTGATCTTCTGTAGAAGGGAAGGTGATCTTCAAATCTATCTGACTCTCTCTTGCAAAATAAACCAAGAAAACAAGATGCAAACCGTAGAACAAAATTAAGAAGCACATTCGTGGCCGACGAATTGCTTTGACGCAGGATGGTCGCTTCAGCACCTTGTCCAAACAGGGCCAATGGTATCCCACGTTCGATTTGGGTGTTTTTTTCTTCGTGGAATTGGCACATCCAAAGGTTGAGGTAGTTCATGGTATTTCTGCTCTCCAATGCAAATCTATCGCGGGTACTAACACATGAAGGATGGGGATACCGGATGATACCGGGATATCACTCATGTTCTGTGCGGCGAGTTGGCTGCACTAAGGGCTCCAAATGCAAAGCCTTCTTTGGGGCCTGTTGGATCAGCACATCCGAGTGAGCCCGTGTGGTGGCAGGGTGGGGGTGCCGGTGTGGGGTCTCAAGTGAGAGATGGAGCAGCCTTTTGGCACTCTTTTTTGTTCGGATTTCGCTCGCTGCGTCGCTTCTCTTTGAATTGGCCAAGGCTCTGTATCCGTGAAGTCGATTCCCGTTGGTGCACGGCCTCAGGCAGGGATCGTGAGGGGGACGGATCCACGGATCCATGGATCTGACTGGATGAAACAGCATGAAACATCGTGAAGTGAAGCAAGATGTTTCATAATGTTTCATAGATTTTGGAACTTTCTTGTGCTTCAAAGTGAGGAACTGGACATGAAGAGCATCTTTTGTTGGACATGTGCACTGCTTTCTTGCTATGTATTCAATGTATTCTTTGTCGCTGTGGGCATTTGGCAGGACTACAAGATCTCTCAGAAACAGAAAGCTGCAGCCACTCGCCGAATATTAGCTTAGACACCAGAAGGGGCATTCAGACTTCGAATCCACCGTCTTTGAATCTGTCGGTTTCTTGCTTGACGGGTTTGGTGTGTGCCCTCCTGAGGAGATGAAAGGGTACCTTGGCACAGATGGTACGACTTGGATAGGATGATGAGACAATGACTTTGCAAAATTGCAGATCAGCACTTGTGAGAATGGCAACAAAATGACGAAAGCTTTTATGACGTTTTGACCCGGACTTGACTTTGAAGATGTCATGTTTTTTTTCAATGGACGCATTTACATCCATGCCATCCATGGCAGGAGAAAGATCAATGGATGATGCTGGGCATGGCTCGATGGATGCAAGATTTGTGCTCGATGCGTGAGTATATTTGCAAGATTTGTTAGTATATCACCGTTGGCAAAAGATCAATATTTCATTTGCTTAATCTTGACGGCAATGTTTCAAGATAGCCTTGGCCAGTGCATCAAAAAGAGCATCCGATGTATCCCTTCATCGGAATGCGGAGATTTGCTTTAGCACCGTATGCGCAGAAAGAAAAGAACCGAGTTGAAATTGTGTGACAAAGAATGCAGTGAACATAAGGAATTTATTCGTCCTTTCGTCCTTAAGTGTCATATTCTCAAGCTGCTGGCGTGATTCACATGGAGCTTAGCTACGGCCATGCCTGGAGATTGAACTCTTGAAGTCTAGAAAACTTGGTGCGGTGCATGTCGTGCATGTGGTGCGCTCAAGCGAATGAGGGATCCGATGCAGATTTCAGACAGCTCGCACATTTCAGCTTCACCCAACCTTCAAGCCGCAAAGTGTAGGAAAGGAGGAACAAACAGAAAAGAAATGAAAAATGAAAAAGAAACATATCATACGGGTGCGTAATTTAGATTCTAAATGGCTTTCAAACAAAGGTACAACTGGCACAACTGGTACAACTGGCACAATGGCCCTAACGATGCCACAGGGCTCGTGCAACGCATTCGCTTTGTGTACTGTTCATGCCATGCCGCCATGCCTGGACACCACTTCTTCTGCGCGGAATGGCGCCGCATGCGGAAGGCCAGCAAGCCAGCAACGCAAAAGTGGACACTGGAGACACATCCACGGATGGCACAAACCGTGCCAGGTGCTGCCAATCGAGGAAGATGTGGCTTTGGATCGTTTAGAGTAATGGGGTTGACTTGGAACCCTGTCCAAACTGTTGGCGTCATTCTATGTTACTTGCTTATTGCTTGCTCGATTTTGTTTGATGTCTGATGTCTGATTCATTTTATTTGCTTCTTTTGCATTTCACTTGCCAGCTTCTCTATGAATTCATCATCTCGGCCCCGTCCTGGGACTATGTGCCTGTGGATTCAAGCTTCTTGGCAAAGATTTTTTGTACCAACGACTTTCCTTTCACATCAACGACTTGCCGAGCCAATCCTGTCGTAGCTGGCGGTTTTGACGTAGAAATCCATCACTTTGGCAACCCCACCTCTGCAATTTAGCCAAGGCAGTGAGTTCGTTCAAACGTCGCTTTGCTCCATCCAGTGCAGATTGAGAGAATGACAACATGATTGAAGGATAGTGAAGGCGACTCTATGTATGTGATCTGAGTTGTTTCATATTGTTTCTGCGTTTTGAGCATTTTGTAATCCTTGATCATTCTTTTGTTTTGTTCTAGCGTGGTATCAAGGGGATCTTTCTTGTGATCTTTCATTCGGCCAGAGGATCATGCTTGAATTTCAGTCATTTTCGCCGTATAGATCGCGTCGTTTGTAGCAATTTCAGCCAAGGAACGAGTTGCAAGGATGGATTGTTGAGGTTGAACAGGTGCCTATTGAAGGGTGCATTTGTTGATGCAAAGTCCTCTTTCGTGTGCAACTTTATGATATTTTCCTCTGCTTGTAAAAAGTGCAGTTTTGGACATGCAAAAGTGCAAAAGCATCAAACGCGTTGAATTTTGGCTCTTTGCAGGACCTCTTCAACCAGATCCGAGAGACTTTTGAGAGCCTAATCCTGAGTGAAGAGATGAAGCGGATCCGATGTCAAAGGACGACACTTGACTTGTAGAAACCTTTGAGGTGAGGGTACGATAAACACGCGTGGCAGGCACAACAAGCTGTAGTTTTTCCCTTGGAAAGTTGTTTTTCTGTGTGATCCTGAGATTCCTGAGTATTTAAAACATGTTCGACTGGACCAGGGAAGCTTAGACACTACATTTTTTTTGTTACAACTTTTTATCCTTTCTACATCCAATAAAGAAGAGGTCCTTCCTATCTTGGTGACCCTCAACAGGAGCACCATGTACAGAGAGCGTTCTCCGCAAAGCAGTGGGGGTGCCAAGAATGGAGATTTCGAGGATGCAGGTCCTGTGGAAGCTCAAATCAAGAGGACTTGAGTCTTGAAGTTCCACAGCACTTAAGAGTGGGAGAAGAATGACTAAAGGACTGGAAAGCAAAGAGAAGTGGGATATACAAATGAGGTATTTAAAGATTATAGATCATTGATGTAGAACAATCAAATTTGGGGCTGGGATCTTTTTAGATGGATTCGCAATGAAACAGGCTCAGTTTTTTGAGGTCAATCAACGTGGCTTCAAGCATTCGTAGAGATATCGATCCTCAATCTCTGTAGATTGTCCGTTGGTGCCCATGGTCGTTGGTTCAGTGACCTCGTTGCATCTCGGAAGTCTTTCCGAGGAAGATCGCTCCACTGGTCGTGGGAGACTCGAAGTTTTTGCAGCCCACATGTGTCAGCTTCATGATTTGCTTTTCATTGAACGATTTTTTTTATCGTTATAAAAGTTATAAACTTATGTTTTGTTGTCAAAGTTATCATGTTGATATATGTTTAATTTATATATGTTAATTTATATGTTTGTTGTTTTGTTGTTTTGTCATGTCTTGTGTCAACTCGAATCTCCAAGGCAAAGTCCCCGGCGCTGCCGCTCGCCGTCGCCATCGCCCGGGAGGCGGACGGGGCATGGGACGACGCCGACACGGACGAGGGAGACTTTTGCAAAAAATCCACTTAACTTGAATCTTCAGATGTTTTTTGTTGTGATCCGTTCCAAGATTTTGATGATCTAAACTGTAGACACTGGATTTCTGAATATGTTTTGATGCATGAACACCAGCGTTACAGCGTTACTATAGACAAACGGGGGTGATAAGCCAACCAAATGGTACAATGACATTAATGATGCAGGGTCACCCGATCGCCAACGTTGCGATCGGTTCCGCCAGCCTCAAGCTGAAAACGCTGCCCAAGCTTTCAAGAAATGACCAAACGAGCAAGTGAGTGTCAGCGCCACTTCCACTTCCGAGACATGGATTGATGTTGCTCAGGTTTCACAACCAGGCCCTTCAAGGTCGGACAAACATGCAAGTTGACAACGAGATAAGTGTTTTTCTGCCAGGAAGTCATGTCATTTGTGCTGTTTTTGTTTTTTTTTTCCAGAGCGACTTGGGCATGATCTGCCAGGCCAATGCTTTTCAAGAATCAGGAGCCAGGAGACCCAGCGTCTGACAGATGACATGTTGGAGTTTTGGAGCATGGTCGTGGAGCTGTCGTATGTCATGTTTGTTGTTGCATGGTTATTTTTGTCAACCATGGATTCAAATCGAGGCACCCGCTTGCAAATCTTCCAGAGGCTTTAGGCAGGCAATAGTTCCGAGACTGTTTAGAAAGAACCATCTCCAAAAGAACAGTTTTGATTCAAAAAGGAATAGAGTGTGGGACTCTTTGCATGTCCTTGAGCTTTGAGTTTTCCATAGTTTTTTTTTTGCAAAAAAGTTCTGGTGTGTGACTGCCGTCCAGGTCGCATGGACTTTGTTGCAGAGATGCGCAAGTGCGGATGCCAAGAGCACAACGAGCGAGCTTCGCAAGTCGACGGTTTTTTTCCGTGTCACTAAGGAGGCTCCATCCGAAAGGCCTCTTCCGTGTGGATGCGGAGATGACAGAGGATCCTGGAGGCGGAAAATGCAACGTTGCAATGCATGCGGGGTGGGAATCGCGATGGAATTGGGAGATGGAGATGGAGATATGATGGAGATATCTTAGATTTGGAATGCCAGATTTTCACATTCAAAAACAATTCATTGCGTTCATTGCGTTCATTGTCACAGAGACACTGAGACACTGAGACTTTTCGACTTGCTCAAACTTTTTCAGGTGCTGGACAGGGAGAGGCACGGCTCCACACCTGAGCTGTTTTGCACCGTTGGCAGCTACAGTTTGCTAAGTCGTTTTTTTTTAACCATCTTGCAATGGCAAAACCATGCAAAATGCATCATATGATATCATATGATATCATATGCATGGTTTTATTTGTTGCTTTTTGTGCGGTTCTTTTAGATTTCTTCCACTTTGCATTCTTTGTCTCGAAACCTGCCTCAATGCAGGGGGACTCTATGTTTTCTGTGGAGGACGTGTTTTCTCAGTTCGATGTCCTACATCGTCTGATGCCCCTTGATGTGGGGAGAAATGAGACAGCTGAATGACAGCTGAAAAACAACAGTTTTGGGAAAACAATGGAAACCACAAGAAGATCTTGGCCAAAATTTCAATATTTGGCAACTACTCATGTAAAATGTAAAAAGGTATAGCTTCCACGCAGGAGTGCGAGGATTTGTTCGAGGTTCTTTTGCAATTGTCTGATGCTGAGTCAATTTGGGCTGAAATCCGGTACTCTAATCTTGCATGATCTCATATTTTCGCCGACGTTGATTCGTTGAGGCAGAAGATTTCTGGGAACCATTCCAGTGCCCAACAGCTAGCCTTGGGCCAGTGGTTCCGACTCATTTGCACACAGTGGGCAACACTGAAGCGAGTAGAGAGAGATGAAGATGAATTGAGATGAATTGATGAACGCAGATCGTCTTCCTCAGCGGTCTTTCGCTTTATAGTGGCCTGATCGTTTTTTTCCCTGCCAGTTACATGGATGACACCGTGGACAGCTTCTATGGAATTCTTGCGCCGTGGCCCCTGTTTTCCAAAAAGTCCGAATGAACATCTTCCAGGTTTGGCATGGCACTCCATGCCTTTGGAAAATCTTGCTCCCGTTCAGTAGAGTATCTAGACGTTACAGAGATTCAAGACAACTCAAGACATGGAGAAGCCCGAGAAGCCCGATAAAGAACACCGTAAAAAAGGCAGGAAAAATGCATTGACGCGTTGATGCCATTGATGCCACGCCATTGTGGGCAACGTCGGTGCTTTGAGGCTGCGCTTCGCGGTGGAAAGGGGCGCACCTTCGCTGAATGCCTTGCTCGGGAGTTTGGAAGCAAAGGACTGCCGTGGCCGTGGAGTTTTCAATGAAGACAATCTAAAGACAATTTGGACGATGGCCAGTGACTTTACATCAGATGCAAAGGGATGACAGGAAATCCAGATCGTGAAAGCGTGTAAAGGTTTGTGCAAGGACAACTTAAATTGTCTACAAGGTATATACATTGAGCAACAGACCAACAAGTAGGGCGCCATGGTGCTTGGCTAAAATCATGCAGCATCATGGCTTTCATTACTTGCAGGGCTAGTTCTTGGGTGTATGTTGACGACCTACAGCCTCTCCCTGGGTTGCATACGAGAAACTGTTGAAACTTCCCCGTGCATTTTAGTGGAATCTGGCAAGCTTGGCAAAGTTGGTTTACAAAAGTTGTAAGATTGAACTTTTGGTCCTTGACTGTTTGGTGCAGGATTCCAAGATCATTGATGCAATACTCTTGCGACAGTTCTTAGGTATGGTGAACTACAGGCTCGGAGTCATACGAGTCATACGAGTCATACGAGTCATACGAGTCATACGATTTTTTTTTGTGGAAAGACAGATGAAAACGAGGCGAAGTTGAGATTGAGAGATTGACATTGGCAGGTTGGAATCCCAAGAGCTTGGTCAAGTCGTAGGTCCAGGTGGAAGATGTCGAGTTGATGTCGTTGAAGACTTTTGGATTTTTGTTTGGACCTTCCAGATCTGTGTGAAGTGGAGACGGAGATTGTGAAAACAAGTGTTTGTAAGGATGGCAGGATTGAAGACAGACTTTGGATGCAATGACCATGATTTTTCACCAGTTACGCTTTCCAGATGTTCTTGAGACTTTTCCGACCGGGATTGAAACAATAAGAAGGGCATTGCTTCCCCATGTGGCCAGATCCACTGCCGATCGAATCTATTGTGAAGGCCTGGGAGTTTTGAAGCAGGTGATCCATGTGGGATGATTTGATGATTTCTACATGTTTTCATGATTGCGTTCGATGTGTTTGATGTGTTTGATGCACAAACAAGGGGGGTGCAGGGGGAGTGGCACAGGGCCAAATCCGACTTCAAAACCTGTGAACACTACCAGTTACCTTCAAAGTGTTGCAAGGCACACAGTGGCATCGAAACTTCAGAGTTGGGATCTCATGACTTTGCTGTCACTACCGTCACTACCGTCACTACAGTCACCACCGTTACTACCATGTGAGCCTTATAGCGGCAGGGTTAGTTTCCTACAGTCCGATGTGCTCAAAGACGTCAATGATCCACAACCGGCACCCAATCGGACCGGGACATGACAGTCAGACAGGTTCCGACATCATTTGAGTTTCGTGAGGGCCTCAGTGTTTCGAGCTATGGTGCATGTGCAACTTGTGCAACACATTGAAACACGGCGAATCTCACGAAATTCACGAAGAGTCCACTGGGTCCACTGGGTCCACTGGGTCCATTCACGAAGTTCACCACGTGTTTAAGGCAGCGCCCGTGGGGCGGTCCCTCAGCGAAGTCCACGGACACCTCGAGGTGAGAACGGGAAAGGTGACGAAAACGCAAAGCGACTCTCCTAGAGGAACGCTGTGCTTCGAATTGACTCAATTGACATGATGCAAAAAGTTGAATAAGAAACAGTAGAAATAAACAAGAAATAACAAGAACAATAAGAATGTAAGAAATTGTAAGTATGAACATGTTGAATAAGCTTGAGCTTGGACAATGAGCCAAAGATTTGGCCCAAAAAGCTTTGAATGAGCGAATGAGTCCACCAGCCACAGGTCAAGCATGGCTTTGGCCGTGCGAAGCTGTTTCAGTCTCATGTGGAAGATCCGATGTAAACTTTTGCAGTTGAGGGTTGATTGGCATTTTGGTATTTAGCATGTTGGATTCTGGACATTTGATAAAATTCGATGAAAGACTTGTTGAAACGATTTTGAGATTTTGAGACGTATGAAGTTTTTGTCGATTTTGTCGTTTTCACTCCTTCACTCCTGTCGACCTCCATCCGAGGCCTGGATTTTTGGACTGCGTCCGGGAGCTGAAACGAGCTTTTTCGTCACCGCGAGCAAATATTGAATTTTCTCGTGTTTCATTTGTTCGAGGCTCAATTAGGTGGACACTTTTGTGGCCTGGAACACCTGGATATCTCTCCATTGGCCTGGCCACCTGGTCACCTGGTCACCTGGTCACCTGGTCGTGGCGTTGGAGTATCGGCTTTTGTTTTTTCATCCGTTCTTTTTTTTATCTTTGAATTTCCACTAGGTTATGACTCATGACCAACACATCGATGGTGCGAAGGATTTTGTAGAGCTAGATTATCGGTGCGCACCTTCACCTGGGAAATTCACAAAGGGATCTTTTTTCCACATTCAGTTGCATTTTTTAGAATAGAGAACCGAACAGGAATGCCTCCTGTTTTGTTTGGGGGACATTATCTGATTCTGAAATGACAACTTGACAAGTCTTTTTCCCCAAATAGCTTCCAAATAGCTTTAGCTATAGGGGTTCTTAATTCAAGTATAGGGGTGAGGGCTCGCAGATTTTGATTCGCTTTGGGTGGGCTAGCGCCTGGATTCGCAAAGGAGTGTTAAATCAACATGTTGGCACACAACCCACAGTCTTTCGTTTTAGTTACGTTGTCATTGACCGTCTGCCTCGACACCCGTGAAATTCGTCATTCATATCCTTATTTCAATTTTGAATACTATGTTTGTATTTGAGTTTGTATCTGGCCTCCGAATATCTATACGTATTTTTAGAAATGAAATTTGTATATTTTGAATCGGTTTAGCAAATAGCACCTTTCCATTCTATTTGGGGTCTATGCTGGTATATTTTTTTTGTCTTTGAGGTGTTGCCATCTCTTGTTCCCACCAAACAAATATCTGAGAAGCTGCGTAGCTTCCACTGCCTATCGATGGAATGTCAGGACCTGTCGCGTTTCTTCCGGATTTGGGGCACTGGGCACCCAGTGATGGCAGAAGCCATACATTGCAACAGCTTAGTTGCACGCATGATTCATGTAGGTCTTGTAGGTCTTGTCCAACAGATTATTTTGAATTGGTCATCGACACGGAGATCAAATAATTTGAGATACTGAGGTGGTACCCTAGGTGGCACCTTGCCACCACTGCACTTGGAGGAACAGATGGTAAATCTACATTTGGAGGTGCTGATTTTTTTGAAGAAATTCTCTGAGAAAGTGAGTCGTCTGAGTTGACTCATCAGAAAGAGTGCTGAAATTTGGACAGGCAGATTGGGGCTTTGAACCCTTTGCAGTAGAGCAAACCTTCAATGCCCTGGGACTTCGCTGTTTGCAGTGCGGCAGCTTGTTTTGGTCGGAGATTTTCTCCTGAAGTTTCGTTTGGAGCAATTCTTTGGTTGCAACAATATGCTAGGTCACTTCTGCCTTCTGGCGTTTTTTTCAGTGTTGTGCAGGTGAAATTCTCCCATCATTTTGCAATGATCATACAGTGGAACAAGAATTACCACCTGATGAAGGAAAAGACAACGCAACTGGACCTGAGGCTGGAGCGACACAAGAGGAAAGATGCCTGTCTCCTTCCACAAGCAATTCTGGAGGCGAACTGCATCTCCAAAAATAGACAGGAAACAAATTGATGGAATTAAGAAAGACTCATCGTTTTCCACATCTTTTGGACTATGCCGAACTATTCTGCTATCCCAGAAAAATCGTTGAAGATTTCAACCTTGTCAGTACATTTCTCTACATTTCCACATTTGACACAACAAGATGAAGAAACAAATCTAGGTGAGGTGCAGTCGTGGCATGTGACTCCTTATTGTCCACTTGTATAATGGTAGATTATGTATGATCTTTTGTTCGCAATTGCATCACAAGACGGTGGTTTTTCCCTGAATTCTTTGGCCTCAGCTCAATCGAAGAGATGGAGACCTCGAGAAGGTGCTGGAAATTGGGAAAACCTCAAGGGCCGCAACAGACGCAAGGGACAAGGGAGAAGATAGATGACCTCTGGGAGGAACACCGAGGAACACCGAGGAACAAGAAACATACGACGTGCACGACGTGCCCCACAGAGAGTGATTTATTGATTGCCAGTACACTAGCATAGGTCAGCATTGTCAGCGCAAAGACGCTTACAGAGATCGCAAAAACGCGGAGATCCACAACACGCGTCCAGGCTGAAGTGGTCCTGCCCGAGGAGGGGGTTTTGCAAGAGCGTTGGGACCTGAGATCTAGGATGAGGAAGCAAGACATGTACGTTGCAATTCATTGCAATTTGTCAATTGTACTTAGTGGACTTAGTGCCAACTCTTTTTCTTTCTGTTAAGGAACATCAATCAACTGTTTTGAATGAGACCGTTTGTGTAGTTTTTTTTCTTAATCTTTCGCACACGTTTTCATACTTTGTATGTGAGGCTTTGAAGTGCTTTGGAATCACTGTGTAGGTGCCCGGCCGTGCCCGACCTTGGCCGTCTCGTCTATCGTTGTTTTCTCCGAAATTGACGTTGAGGAGAGATGAGAACTCTCACAAGCTGATGCTACTGATGTTTTTTTTTGGATGACTTCAGTTTTAATGAAATGAGATGAACATGAGATGTGAGATAAAATCGATGTTGATCTTGAAAAGCAACAGAATGAATGAATCACTATCCCAACCACCCCAGGGGTCGGGTCAAAAATGTAAATTACTGTCAACGATTTAATTTTATTGAAAAATATTGCGTCAAACAGGTCCGATATAGGTCCGTAGGGTCTCCAAAAGGTAAGAAATCGGGTCACATCACAGCTCCGCGTCGAGGGAAAACAAGGAGCGTCACCTTCCTCGGCAGCCCCTCCTTCGACCCCGACTTCGTGAAAATTTGCCGACGTTTATTCGTTCATTTAGCATGGTTTGCGTTAAATCTTTCTACATGTAACAGAATCACTTGCAAAATCGTACAGAAATTGCAGGTAAGAAAGCCAACAAAAACCAGAGACAAATCACTTTCAAATGTGTTTTCCTTTGATATGTTTTCATGTGACTTTTTCATGTGTGTTCATGTCAATGTGTATCTTAGTATTTTCTGGTGGCGCATACTGTTGATGATCTGTTGATGGAAAAAATCTTGCACCACGTGGATGCATAAGACCCTGAGCTAGTGGAATAAACTAGTATCTACTTTTCAATTGGTGCAAGATTTCTTCCATCAACAGCAGCACGGATTGACAGCTTGAGAGCTATTTTTTGATTCGATGGGTGGTGCATGGTCGGGTTTGTGGTAGGTAGAGTGATTTGTTTGGATTTTGTTTGGTTAATTCTGGTAGCATTGGGTTAGGACCCTAAAAATGCAACGTTACATTTTCAGGCTCGATGGCCTCCTCAGATTCAAAGCAACGTAATTTTTAAGTTTTGCCCTATGATACAGTAGATGATTGGGGGGGTATTTACACATGCCTGGTTTTTGCAGGAATGTCAAAACTACATTTCAGACTCCGAAAAATGTAATTTACGTTTTTGACCCCCCAAGCGCTCGCAGGCGAAGGTTTATCGCTGGCAGCTCTGGAAGGCCTTGGAAACGTCATGAAAACCCACACGAAAGGTGTGATGCCTTGGGACGTGGCACATCGTGTCATATCTTGTCACAGGGTGTCATCTTCTCATTCTTCTATTGGAGGTGACCGATTCAATATCGAAGCAAATTGGCTCAATTTGCTTCGATATAGTTTGATATGGTTCAGTGGCTTGGTTGAACCAAGGTCCAATTGGTCATCCAGGACGAAATAGTGCGAAGTTTCGTCCAATTGCATATTTGGTCAGGCGAAAGCAGCATCCAGGAGGGCGAAAAGGTGGAGACGGAGAAGGCGATGCAAGTTTTCGCTCGGCGATCGAAGGGTTCTAAATGGAACATGTTGTGCTCGTTCGTGGACGCCTCGATGTGCGAAAGGTGAAACTTACACTTTTTGACGCTTTGCATCACAAGGTCATCCAGAATTACTGTTAGACCACGTAAATTCTTCAGATTTACGGAATTATCATTATTTTAGCTTGGAAATTGTGGATGGCGGGTCAAAGTCAATACTTCCGGGTATTTTGCGAAGAGTGGCCCATTTTGTGTGCGTGCCCAAAAGTGGATCAACCTTGCATTTATGCATCTACATCGCTACAGCTTTTCCTGAATGCAATTATGGACTTTCTGAATGCAGGTTTTGAAGTGCATCACCGCAATCAAATGAAATTACAAAACCACGTATTTTTTTCTGCTCGTGCTGTGCCAGGATAGGACTGAGAAGGACTCTAAAGAGCGACACAAAGAGAAGGACAAGTCGACAAGTCGTTCCGTTTTTTTTCTTCTTTTTTTCGTCCCTTTTTTCCTTTCTGTTTATATTTTGTATGGTGTTTCTTCGGTGGAGGGGTGGCTTCAAGGTGCCTCCAGACTCTGAGCCCTGTGTTTTTTTTGTCAAGCTCAAGGCGTATGCTCTTTAGACAGACAAATTGATACATGGACAGATCTACAGGTAGGCTATAGATGGCTATAGGCAATGATAGACTATAAGGCGGTGTAGGTGTAGAGTTTGCCTTTTTTCCCGCGTTTCAACTTCCTGCAACAATTTTGACCCGCGCACCTTTACCTCTCTAGGAACTGGCTGGCACTGCCAAGATGAAAGAGGCACTCTGAGCATAAAGAAAAGTCAAGTGGCTACACTGACCTCAGATGTTTTGAACTGCTTGGTTGTCAGGATGAAATAGCCCCACATCGTCCACATCCAGGGGTTGTAGATTTAAAGTAGATATGTTGATGATATTTTTGTAATTTGTCAACGCTATGTTCAGGCTTGCATGGAAAGATATGTGCAAGCTGCAAGGGAGTTGGCGCAACAACCAGTTGGAGCCCGAGAGATTGAGAAAATCAAAAACCGCAGAGCATTGGGATGCATCGGGTAACGAACGAGGCTTTGTTTCTTCATGTTTTTCTTTCCCAACTCTTGTATTCGCTTTTACAAAAGTTCTGAAGTGCCATGAATTGCGTACTAATACCAGTTGGGTGAGTCACTCGAGGATACTTTGGGCCACTCAACGTATTTGTTCAGAACCACTTTGATATACTTTGATGAATTTGATGGCATTCGGGTACTTGGATATGAACCAGATTGATGAGATCGCACACCGCAGCGAGTAACTTTGTTTTTGCTTTTGAGCCCAAGAAACTCGGACATGGTGATGGTAGCCATGGTAACCACGGTGACCACGGTTTTGCTCGAGGTTTCCCGTCTTCAATTCGACTCCATCTTCCCTAATGTGAGCGACATCTTAGCCGTCAGCAGGGTTGCCCAGAGCCCTCGAGCATTGACCGCCACGTTGACCACGTTGCTGCTTGTGCCGAGGCAATGTCAACCTGCGCGCTGGTCAGGCAGTAGAGAGTGAGGTTGAAACTTGAAACTAAGTATACAAGATTATACAAGTATACAGTATACAGTATACCTACTGTACGATGTACAATCATCAAAATACACCAGATGTCCAACTGAAAATTGAACTTTTAAAGCCTTTTTCTCTGCAGGTTTCTTAGATGGGCCTGACATGGCCTGATATTCAATCGAGTGCGTTGCCATCAGGTGGTAGTGGTTCGCTACCGCCTTGCAGGTGTGTGGCACTGAGTGAAAAGCAGGTTGTCCTTTCAGAGCTGTTTGTTCCGTTGTTTGTTCAAGGGATTTTAGATTATGTTGCCAAATCCAATGCAAGTGGTTTTTCTCGTAGCTCCAACACCGAGGCCTGCAACTTTTGGCACCCGAAACATCGAGTGCTCAAAGATGAACGAGAGCCATTGACCTGGCCTGTGCCCGGCAAGGTGGGGGAAGAGGGATCGGATCCAAGGAGCAGCGATGAAATAATCGGAAATTGGAAGCTTACATATATATATATATATATCATGTTGAATTTACAAATAGATACGAATTATTGAGACTATCCATTAAGTTTGTCTGTTTATGGGTTTATTGATGAGATTTGAAGGCGTAAGGCTACATGGCCAGTTTAGTGTAGTATTCAAGATGAAGCAGTCATCGCGAACAATGTCGAAAGTTCTTTCCTGAGCCAGCTTGTCAGAAAAGGTGAACACGACAGAAACTCCCACTGATATGCCAGACTGTCAGACTGTTTGGCGCATGCAAGACTTGAGCTCTTGCCATCAGCTTTTCAGATCATCAAACTGATGCAAGGCCATGTGGAGACATGCCTTGGCTCGTCGGATCAAAGTGTGTCAAAAAGCGACATGACTAGCAGCAATTTTTCCAGTGAAGAAAACGACTAACGACATCATTTGGCGACCTTAAAAGACCAGTTTTCTTCAAACAACGTGTTCTTGGTGGGACTAGCACCCATCAGCACCCCATCCTTTCAAGCCACGCTGCAGCGCGCATTGTTTTTTGGCCATGTGCTGTCGGGAGCCTTGGACTCGCGAAGTGTTTTTTCAGCAAGAATTGCGAAGAAAAAAGAGTCAGGTACAACGTAATCACTTCTCTTCGGAGAAAATGGTTGGTCGCATTGCCCACCCGCATCACGGAAACAGATCCTGAGGTCGGACCATTTTCGGTTACGATTGCGATGCTGCTGAGCTGATAGAAGTGTGATATGATTTGATATCGAATTGACGAAAGCGAGGCGAGTTGTTGTACAAGCAGCAATTACATGCATGCATGTATTTTCAGTAACATGATCTGTATGATCTGCATGTATTGTTATGTCAGTTTCTTTTCCGAGGACGTTTTCGTATACGATGCTCCAAAAACCATCCGAATCCGGGATGCGCGGCTAGGCTTGCTGCAATATGTGTCTTAACTGTAGACCAGAGAGATGGTGGTTCCGTGTGTCAGAAAATTCCAATACAGATCATTTTGCATGAATAAGTTCTAATTCATGAAAACCATTGTTTGTTATTTCCAACTTTCATTCTGTCGTTTTTTTTGGAGTATTCTTGTATCCTATTAATATAGCTCTTATCAAATCAAGATATTATATAGTGTTTCCAAAATACGGCCCCAGTTTCTTGATGACTTCGGAGTTTTGAGGGCTTGGAAGACTTTGGGGGACAAGTGATCGCCTATCAAAAACAGAACATTTTGTTTGGAAACTATGTTTTAACGCAGATATTTTGTTTATTTACTTTTTGTTTTTTCCACTGTATAATCTCGGGCCCAATTGGCAAGGGGTCCTGTCCGCAACAGAGGTGATGATGCTCTTAATTGCCACTTGGCCTAACAGAGTGATGCTGTTCTGCGCGATTTTGTTGTCAGAACCGCGGATTCTGATGCGTTTCCCCTCAAAGTGGATGAGTCCAATGCTCCCAAGGCTTCGTACATTATCGTGTGGCAACTTATACGTGGGAACAGCTACTTGATGTACAGGTTGGTCCATTTTTTTTGCAGCTCAAGGCTTACATGCAGGCTACTGAAATGAACGCTAATGGCAGGCATGTCTTCTTTGGAACAAATCATTTCTGGGTTGAAAAGGTCAGAACAAGTGAAACAAATGATGCCAACTTCAGGATGTCAGATCTTTATTTGGCAGGTCGCCGACTGTTAGTACAAGGCTGTCTTTGCAACAACCAACAATCGCGAAATGCAACCCGAAGGATGCCAGTTGTTTGGAAACTCAGTTTTTTTGAGCAGGATCATCTTTGCATTCCTGGTAACACTGGCTGGTTCAAAGAGAATGCTTGGAGTGAAGGCTTCTCGAATAAACAGCCGCTCATTTCAGCCATACGTTTAAAAAGCAGACACCAAAAAATTCTAAAGCCAATCAATCGGCACAGTGAATATAAAAAAAATCGCATGAAAAGTCGCCATGGGACATCTTGACAGAAGCAGTTGGATGTTTCAACACGGTGCAGATTGAGGTCACGACGCTTTCCGGAAGGTCTCAGACCTGTCCTACTGTTGCACACCAAAATGCACTTTCAAGGCAAGGACAGCCGCCATCCAAAGTGGGATGACGTTGAATCAACCCGTCTGTTTTTATGAAATTCCGTTTAGATCTGTTTAGATCCGTTTGGCCTTGTGGATGTGACGTTTGAAGCACCCAACTAGCAAACTATTTTGTTGAGATTGCTGGTTCCGGATGGGTTCTATGTCAGGCTGATAATTCCTCATGCAGCTGCCCCTGGCGCAACTTCACCAACTTCCGGTGGCTCGGAAAGCCACGGAGATGAAGAAACCGCTTTGTCGAATTCACAACTGCATCTTCATCTAATTCTGGCCTGCCGTGTCAACAAAATGATAACACAATGAAAACAACATGTTTTTCAAATGCTTTCCTTTCCTTTCCATACTTTCCTTATTTAGTTCCTTACCTTTCCAACGAAAAGTAAGTAACTTTCCAGCCCCAACTTTGAACGGTTCAACGCGTGGCTAAGGTGTCAGTCTCTCAGCTTGAAACTTCGTTGGGAACGATTTCCACTCCGTCTAGTATGTTCAACGATTTCCATTCGCGTTTTAATATGTTAGCATAATGTTCGGTAAGATGGAAACGCGAAAGCTCATGTTCGGTATGTTCTTGAAAGATTGTGAAAGCTAATGTTAACATGAGGAGTTCACATTCTAACTGGCTTGATTCAAGTTTCGGAACTCCAAAGATGCAAAAATGCAGTGTGAATGGTAAGGACTCTTTATAGAAGATGGCTCTAGGGTTTTGGGGGAAAAAGTGAAGAGTGAAGTGTCTTTTTGATGATCAAATTGTGCCATGGTTGCTGTCCAACGTGTTATTTGACCCACCCAGCTGTGTACTAGATGGATCGTCAAATTCCGGTGTGCTTGGAATTTAGGCTGGCCCCTAATTTTGAATGTTGCCTGATGGATTGTCTATTGAGGGTTGGGATTCATCAATTGATGTGAGTGGGTCTTTTTTTTTTCCGAAATCTGGCGGACTAAAAGCACAGCTTTCTACGAAGTCTGGTCAATGCTTGGGAATTCGACATCAAAAGGACCTGCATGACCTCAGATTGAACTGGTTGAACATGCATCACCGGAACCACCGACCAGATTTCAAATTCCGGATGTGGTTAACAGGGAGTAAAGACAGGTGTGGCCTCAAAATCAAAACCCCAAAATCCTATCACCGCAGCGATATTGGCCAACTTTGCTGGATTTCCAGAAACAATTTAGGTTGACACACATCCTCACATCTCACCATAGAGAATATCCTTTAAATGATTAAGCGACCACCTGTGATGATGAAGAAGGCGATCGCTCGATAGCAGGGTTAAGCAGGGTTAAGCACATCACCGAATGGCACATGAATGCATGAATGATCTCGTTATCTCCGTGGACTGAGGTATGTGGATGGTGTTGGTGGGGCTCAAATCTATCCCAACGACATTGCTGCTTGACAGATGTGAAAGTACTGGAGCTTCGGAGCTTCAGAAAGATTCGGAAAGTAATCAGATTATTTAGCATCACAAAAGATGATTTTCATTGATTTTCACTAGTACATTTGCCGAGTCATTTGTTGATCCACGTTTGTTTATCGGATATCTTGATACCAGGTGCATGATTAGGGGTGAATCATGGCACCTCCATCTTCGCTCCACCAGGTGATCAACACCTTCAGACATGAGTACACTCAGGAGTGGGATGCTGCGCCCCAAAAAGGCTTGCTGGGTACGAGGGGGGTACGAGGGTGCTGGTAGTGTGCTTGTTTGTATATATCCTTAAGAGGATTCATCATTATGAGTTTATAAGTTATAAATATAGTTATAAATATCTAGTAAATAGATCTTAGTTTATAAGTTGTTTATAAGTCTATGCAGGGTAACTGCACAATATAGTTGACATGACTATAAATCCAAATCCCCAAATCCCACCCCGCAATCTGGCAAAGGAGCGCAACGGTACGTGTGGCCAAGACGGATGCGTCAAGTTGTGGAAGACGATTGGGGCGCAGGACAGGCGCGACTTTCGTGCGACTTTTCGCAACTTTTCGGTCCAGTTGGTCGAGTTCGAGTTCGGTCAGGTTCATGGCCGACATTGAGGACGGGAGGGGAGTGGTGGCAGTGGCAGGTGGCAGAAGGGTGGCAGAGATGTTTTTTTTAACCGCTTGAAGCGCCAAGCGCGGGCTCTGGAGCTTTTTCTGGCCATTTCTTTTCTGTTTTGTCAGCGATGTAATCACAAAGCACTTACAGCTGCCTTTGTGCCTTGACCATCTCGGGATTCACTCGTTAGGACTTCACCCTTCTGGTGGATCACGCAGTGCAGAATCAGGAGCTCGGCATTGCTCGGACCAGCCGTAAGGAAATCCCAGCTTTTAGGATGGAAGTCTTGGAAACCCACAGGAAATCCGCGGAAACCTTGCTTCGTTCACAGATGCTTGAAGACCATTTTCTGTCAGGTGATTTTTTGGCATACGAAACAGGCGATGTTTTTATGCAGCAACTGGCTTTGTATCATGACAGTTTTTCCAATGTTAAGAAAAAACGACCTCGAGAGGTAAAAGGATGCAATGGAGGAAGGGCTGTAGGTCATCCAGAGCTGTCGCATTTCACTTCCTGTCGCATTCTTTGCACAAGGTGAGATGGAGGGCTGGCTGCTTGTGAATGGCACGACAGAGCTACAGCAACTTGTCACCGTGTGGTTTCGCAGATGTGGAGCTTGTTCAAAGCTCTTAAGGTTCCTGCCAAGATTCACGGTCTGTGCCACAAATCTGTTTTTTTTTGAGGGGATAACTTCGAAAAACTGCATGGCAAAGTCAAGTAGGAAAAAGCCATGAAGCAGTTTGAAAAGCCACAGCTTGGGAAGAAAATTCACATCAAAATCATAACTAACTTTATTTATCACTTTTTACGTGAATTTAGAAATTTCTATAAGTCGATCAAAAAAAAACAAAAAAAACAGCTGAACGTCTTTTGTCACCTGGACTGTGTTCCCGAAGCTCAGGCAACAGCTTTGCAGCAGCACAAACTCCTCGATGACGCAGCCCTACAATGGTCGACCAACGACCAAGGCGTCATTTTGATGCCGTATAGGTGTAGGCCTCTAGATTTTGATGCCGTGTAAAAAAGAAGAAAAAAGGGTCTATCACGACCAAGGTGTCTTTTTCTTACGGACAAAACTTGGAACTTTGAATTCTTTACTACTGGTTTTTGGTCTATTTGAGCATTTTTAAAGTCATTTTGAGTCACTTAGCTTTTTCAAACTGCGCTTTTCAAGCACACAGGCACCTTGCTACATCAAGCCCAATGAGACAGACAAGGTGTGTGGTCCAAGCAAATATCAAATCACAACGGTCGAATGACGATTTGACACTTCAGTCAGACGACTTCCCATGCAGAATTTCATGTGGATCCGTTAGTCGTGTCGCAGCAATGCAGGACGGCCTGGACTTCTTCACCGTGCGGACTCTGATGATGGCAGTGAACTGAGTTTCCAGTGAGGCAGAACACAGACGTTTTGAAGAATTTGAGAAGGCACAGCCTGGCATAGCGAGACTTCCAATTTTCCACAAGAAATGATTTTACGAAGTACAAACATGGTCTCTTTCCCTCAAGCAATTCCAAGGTGTCCATGATAGGTGGAAAAGAGGTGGAAATATGGGTAGTTGATGGTAGTTGGATATACGTGGAGATGGGTACACCTTCCAAGGCCATGGGTTTGACCCTTGAAGGTGAAAGCTTCGCAGGAAGTGGCCACTCCTTGCGCTACGAGGCGACAATTCCCCAGCGCGCCAGCCTGACCTTCGGATTTTGAGAAAACCCTACAGTTAGTTCAGTTAGTTCATCAAAATTGGTGCGGGAAAACGAGTACCACTTGGTTTCGTTTAGGAGACAACTCAGATAATCCTCTAGTCTCATGAAAGATACAAAAAGTGATGAAAAAGTGATGAAAAGTGTAAATGTAGATGCACCATCTTAAAGCAACCGGGACTTGCTGCGGTGTCAGGGATTGACGGTCACAATGAAAATCCACTACTTTGACACTTGGCCTTGGCACGGCGTTTTGAGGCCTAAGGTTGGTAAGGGGGGAGCTTGATGCGCTTGAAATCAAAACTGGAAATGGAAAGATTCTTGAGTTCAAAGGGAGACAAAGAGTTGGCAAAGTCGTAAGATGTCGTAAGAAACAACACAAGTTGCAGGAAATGCGCTTGTAATTGTTGTCCAAAGCATTCTGTTAAAACTTTGGTCTGCTTTCACAAAGCATTGTCGTTTTTTTTTGCCTTTTGCGCCAGGGAAGAGGACGGTCGAACAAAGGTCTTGTATGTGTGCGCTGGGTGTGTTTTGGGCGACGGCGACGTGTTCATCGGGCACAGTCCAATGCACCGTCCTGGCACCGTGATATTGTGCCAGAGGTATTCCCTTGTGCCGTTGAAGGACAATCCCTACAAGGTACATTTCGTGTGTTTCGTGGGGAGAAATATATGCCTGAGAATTGAAAAGATCCCAAAGTCGAAGATGTTGAAAGATGCAAATTGATGAAACTTGGAAACTCTTAAGTCGTCGATTGCTCTGCAGGTGAGCGATGTGCTTTATTCGAAGTATCCTGACGAGCGAGTTCAAAGGGATATGCATGGCATTTATTTGTAACTTGTTTGAACTTGGAACAAAAAAACGAACAACCCGTCGAACAACCCGCCTCAGCTCGCCTTTGAAACAAAGCTTCTGAGGACTGCTGTGCCGGAGGCTGGAGATGGTTTTTGTAGGTTTTTGTTGTGGTCAAGCTTGGCGTTTGAACGTGGACGCAGAATGACGCAGCTCAGGGAGAGTTGGGCATTTTTGATGTGCAAACCCTGCTCCTTACGATGCTTGGTTTGGGTCAAGCAGGAAACGAGAAGAGTCAAGGTATGGTGAAGATTGTCCTGGGTTAAGAAGTTATCCGCTCGATCAAATAGAACTGAGTACCAGTGCCGTCCTTTGGTTCCACCTTTGAATATGCCATAAGTGTCCTGTATTCTTCATGTCATTGATCTTGATCCACTCATGCACCTGAGTCTCCTTATTGCTTGTTCTGTTGGAATGCTGGGACTAAGGATCACCACCAGCCTGACGCTCTTGGCAATTGCGGCAACCCTCGTGGGACCCTGAGGGCCCTGCCTTTTACAGCATGTGCATTGCATGTGTGTTTTGTGAGCATCTGAGCATGTGTGCATTGCCGCATTGCCGCATTGCCGCATTGCCCGAGGTCAGATACATTGCCATGTCTCAGCCTCGGATTGCTGTGACTGTGAACTGCGATCCGAGATGGAGCCATTGCCGTTGCCACAGGTATTTCCTGAAGCAGAGGAATTACTACAAGGCGAACATTGGTGAACGGTGTTGAGGGTGTTTGTGAACGTTGCCTTTACAAGGCTCCCACGTAATCAATGACACTTCTCACACGACATTTTCAAAGCTTGATATCCAAGTGAGTCGAGAGGTGCCTTTCTCGAGCAACTCAACAAGTCAACAACATGTCTGAAAAAGGAAAAACACGTACCACATCCAATTGAAGAGAAGCAGCTTTGGGTGCACAGTTGACAACTGTTTTCCAGATTTCAGTGCAGGAGATGCTGATTCACGTGGTGCTGACGAGTTTTTTCAGGTTTTTCAGTTGCTGAATTCACGAATATGTTTTTTTTTCAATTCCAAGTTACTGTTTTTAATGTTTTGGTCGGAGAGATGCGCCAGGTGAGTGCAGATTTCAGCGATGTCCGCGACTTGGAGGCCAAGACTGACGCAGAGATTCAGGAGCTCGTGGAACGTCGAGAGATATGGAACAAAAATCGAAATTTGTTTCATTCATTTTATTCATTTTACCTCTGAAGTATTGAGGTGATTCATTTGGGGAGTTTTTGAAGTGGATGGGTGACAATGTTGATGTGAACTGGTAAAGGCTTCCAAGCCCTCGGATTTTGGGACGGTCTGACTTTTGTGATGTTCCTGTGGTAACTTTGAAGGCTGTTACGGCCGGAGGTTTTTTTCCAGGCATTGTGCATTCCAAAAGTGCTGCCCATTGAGCGGAATTTGAATTGGTCACCACCTTTCATGATTCAGCACGGGCTGCAATGCCTTTTTTTTCAAAGATCACATTAGTTGGAAGGAGATGTTGAAGGAGAAGGGCCTTCCTCTGATTGGAACGCGTCAGGGGCTTCCAATTCCATGGCTTTCGACTGCTTTTTTGTTTGCACTTGACTTTTTTGTTTCGGTTTCGGTTTGGTCTGAGGTGTCCAACGGATTTTGGCCATTTTGGATGCTGGTGGATTGAGCCTTTCGCTCAGCCACAAATTTTTTCCAAATGTCGAACGAGTCGAGCGCCGAAGTGTTTTTACAGCAACGCAGGTCACCACAATCACAGCGAGCCCGCACGGCTTTCCACCGGAGGCGAGGTGGCGAGACCCAACGTGTTTTTCAGTTGCCTGTGGCATGCAGAGCCATACGTCTTCAGCTTCCACGGCCTCTTAGTCGCTCTTCTATTGTCTCGTAAGTATTCGCAAGTGATTTATTGAAGTTGCAGAAGACCAGTGAAAGCCAACAGCTTTTGCTACAACTCCACTCCAGGTACAGTGCGTTTGTTGGAAGCAGGAGAGTCGCAGATGCGTCTGCGTTGAATTTTTGCCGAATCCAAGAACCGTGGGACTTCTCTGTACATCAGATGTACTTTGGGTCAAGAATTGGCATGAACTATGCAAATGCATCGGCGCAGTGTCCAGACCATACGGTTGCTGATTTGAAGTTTCTCTTTGATTGAATCACATCGCAGGTTGGATTTTCTATTGTTTTGCTTCCGAAGAGAGAGTTCTGAAAGAAGATCCCGTTTTTCCACGTCCCTTGACAGCCTCATGAGGGGGCCTGTCAGATCAGTGCGTATCAGTTCCCAGGTGTTCATCGTTGAAACAAACTGCGTCTCCAAACCTTCTTTCCATTACACAATAAATCTATGTGAATGTGAATCCATATTTTTATTCGCTGCCCGTTTTTGACTTTATATTGGCGAAAAAGTCTCACACACACACACACACACGCATATAATCGTAAATATAATACTACATTTACGGGATGTTTTGACGTATGTACGGGATGTTGCTACCACTTCTTTTTACTGACAAAGCAACTCCTTTTCAAGAGCCTGTGCTGTTTGAAGTGATTTTTCTTAAAGTGGAACTATTGCTATTTGCTATCTCTTTGGTAGGGCAGCTTCACTTTTAAAAGTAACCTTCGTTCAGGCACCAGGTAGCTTTCTTTACAAAAGTCAGTTGTACGGGACGTGTCCTTCATTCAACTTTTCACACTGTGATAAGCATTCTTTGACTGTCAATGTTTGTTTTCCAAAACATCCGTGTGTTGTGTTTTTTTAAACGCAGTCGTCTTCCCCAAGTAATTTGACATCTATGTTTTAGGTGTTTCCTTTGGCCATCTAAGAGTACATCTTGATTTCAAGCATTTGCTTTCGCGTGTTGCTGACACTTTCAGAGTATAGCTGCATGTTTTTCAATTTACTGTTGATTTGGAATTTCCAAAAGATTGTGCAATATATGGAAGATTTATCATGATTGTAACACAATTCATGAAAAACGTTAGTGAAGGAAGGATTCACCAATTGAAAGTGAAATGATGACAGGGAGCTTTAGCTCGGCAGAGAGCCTGGCAGTGAAACGATGTCAATGTGACAGGTGACAAGATCTCGACATTGTTTCTCTATATTTGACACTTGGTGGATTTCAAGCCAATGGATGCATTTTTGCCACACATTCTCTCTTAAAAAAAGGGTTTTGCCATCTAGATCACAGAGGGAGTCGCGTCAGAGTGGGCCCGTGTGGCTCGCCATTGGTAACCAATTGGCCTTTGAAGTGTGTCACTTCGTCCATGCTCAGTGCAACGGAAAAAGGCACCTCATTGACTGTAGCGTGACTTTGGTGTTGCAGGATTCCAAGATTACTGAGCAACATTCATGAACATTAACGAACGTTAATGAGCCTCCTATACTTCCCACTAGAAGGGATTAGAAAGTAGCGTGGAGAGTAGAATAGAGAGTAGAGTAGAGAGTAGAGAGTAGAGAGCAGAGAGTAGACTACAGAGTAGAGCATAGAGTAGTGTAGACTCACTCTCTAATCTATGCAAACTTCATGACCTTTAACTTATTTACGTATATTTAAGTATTTCATTCTGAAGCATCTCATTGCAAACATGAATCATTTCGCTTTATTTTTATGATCAGTGAATTCAGTGAACGCCTGAATGCGTCTGTGAGGTCTTGGGAGAAACGCCCTTCGTGGCCTTGGTTCCTCGTGGCCTCCGGTGGACCAACGCAGGTGTTGTTGGAGAGCCAAAAATCTCAAAATATCATTAAAAAAGATCTAAAACATTCCAAAACCTGCCAAAAATCATATACATATATATATATATATATATATATAATTATTTTTTTTTCCTCCAAAAATCGAGGCAACTTCTTTTGCTAACGTTTCTTCGTTGTGAGGCGGTGGTGGTTTCTACCTGGGAAGTCAGGCCTTCAACCAGGTGGATCCAGGACTTCGTGCCCCAACCTCAGAGGAAAGGTGCAAAACAGGGCGGTCCCGAGAACTCAAAAACTGCGAAACCTATGAAATTGTATGAAATTGTATGAAATGATGTCATGATGTCATGATGTCATGATGTGATTCTCATGATATTTTGATATTTTCATTTCATTATAAGAATCAGATTCCTTACATTTTCTTCTCAAACCAAGGCAGATCTCCCACTGGATCGTGATGGGAAGCTTCTCCTGTATGGCACTGTGGAATTTGTGGCGTGCAGATACCCAGGAAACGCGTGCGACAATTTTGAATTCCGATGAATGCTGTTGAGAATGGTATTTTGGCCGTTGTGAGCATTGTGGATTTCAGAGGCCTTATTTGTTACGTGGCTTGCGGCGCAATGCTTCTTCTGCTACAGAGGCAAGGTGGCTCTTCACCAAACCATCTCATTCAAGAATTCAAATATTGCCATGATCAACTATCAATATGATTTTTGATGCAGTTCTCTAGCAAGTATCTGCAGCATTTTTACCATAGTACAGTCCCAGAGGAGTTGGAGTTTCGCCTCTTTTCCTCCAGAAAGAATCGCGGGGGTCCGAGAAGGGCTATATGTGAACGTCTTGTGACAGCCTTGAAAAGTTGCACTTTTTTTGGGGACACCTAGCGAAAAGACGCAGGGACAAGACATGTTCCATCTTGAAACAATCTAAAACTTGGTAATTTCACTGCCCAAATTGTTATTTTCACTTGTAAGGCATCATCGGCTGTGTGGGGGAACCACTGCGGGTGCAGGTGACGCACCAGGCGGGCAACTTTTGAAGTGAAAATGCGAAAATGCGAAAATGATTTTTAATGATTTTTCCATTTGTCTGTTTGTCTTCATCAAGGCCTTACCACCAGCTGTGGTGCGATCCTCTAGTGTGGAATCCGTTTCCCCACGGGAATCCAATGAATCCAACGAATCCAACCGAGGCCACTTTGCAAGTGTGCTGCGACGGGCGAACTGCAAGGCTTCGCGAGGAAACCCAAGAGCAAAAACAACGGCTGAGGAGAGAAAGGAATGCAGAATGCGATGAAGTTCCCTTAAGGGTTGAAGACAGCCTTTCAGGCACGGTAGCCAATTTGTAATGCAGAACGTGAAGCGTTTCGATGTCTTTAGACAAGACAAACTGCAGATACAATCCCTAATTAGCAAGACGAAAGCATTTGTTACATTTGCATCCTATCAAACGTAGGTGCCAATTGTGATGTTCAAAGAATCTCATTAAAAATTGATGGGAAAATGATGGAACATGTCATATTCTGTTCAATAATTGCAAAATATTCTAAGTACTTGGTGAGTATGGTTGTATTCAATGAACTCGCATTGATATATTTATATATATATATATATATGGTCAGCGCCCCCACCAAGACCTACCAATCTCATTTTTTAATGGTTTTTACGCTACAAGATGCTTCTTTTCCAAAACCGGAAAACGGTTTGCTGTTTAGTTTTCATCTAAAAGTACTCAACTTGAAAACATTTAAAACCACACTTTTTTTTTCGTTTTTTTGAAACACAAGAAAAAAACGTATTAAAAACCTCCTGTTTTTACCATTTTCCTTCGATCTGGGTACTGGCAAGGGCGCTGCCATTTACATATATCATTATTTCCACTACATGATCATAGTCCTGAAGAAAGACCCTACCAAATTAACACCCAATGTTATGGTAAGCAGGCCCCCCTATTCCTTATTGTTTCATTTTTATACTATCTGAAAATAACTTAAAAATGAAAAAAACAAGAATTTGGAGCAAAAACCAAAAAAATTGAAAAAAACAAAAATTCGGACCAAAAACAAAAAAACCGTGAAAAAACAAAAATTTGGACCAAAAACCAAAAAAAACATCGAAACAAACAAAAATTTGGACCAAAAACAAAAAACATCGAGAAAACCAAAAAAACAAAAAAACAATATCTCAGAACTCTTGGATTGGGCTGTAGAGAAGGGGGGTTCTGAAATATTGTTTTTTGGTTTTCTCGATGTTTTTTTTTGGTTTTTGGTCCAAATGTTTGTTTTTTTCGATGTTTTTGGTTTTTGGTCCAAATTTTTGTTTTTTCAAGGTTTTTTTGATTTTTGGTCCGAATTTCCATTTTTTTCGATGTTCTTTTGGTTTTTCAATGTTTATGAAAAAGCCTCCAATCCTCAAAGGCTTCAATGCTTGATAGATGTCCGAGCCTTTGGTAGAGTCCTGCTTGGAGTACCACTTGGTCAATAAAGTCAGCCTTGTCCTGCTTGATGGATTTGCGAAGTTCTGATGCCGCAGTCCTGAAGATCATGGGACTCCGAGCTTTGACCATTGCCATGGTTGCGTCTGGCCACCAATGTAGTCTGGCTGCATGTTGTAAAGTCGTTCCATCCTTCCATGCTCTCCATGTCGAAGTCATCATGCTGGTGATCTGATAGTCGTTGTGCAATTCCAGGATCCTCTTTGCATGTTTCCTCTTGTCCAGAAACGACCTCGTCCTCTGCGAGAAGATATCTATCCGCTTCTTGCGCTGTTTTTCCGGGAAATGCTGTTTGAGACCATCATGAATTGTGTCTTCCAAGATCTGCTAATGTTCATGAACATCGATATCCCAGTCTGGTTCGGGTAGCGAGTCAATGATGGCATGGAGAGTGGGACGACCTTCTTCTGAACTCATCGCGGTCCAATCATATAGCTTTTTTTTGGAAGTCCGTCTGGTTGTATATGTTGCCACTCCAATGTCTGCCACCACCAACCCATGGTCTCTGACAGTCAAGGAGGTCTGCAGGCTGGTGTCGACATAGCTGTTCGTGGCCCACAGATCTTGTTGTTGAGAAAGGAGGACGTAGTCCAATCTAGCGTTGCTGCCTCTAGGGTGAGTCCACGTCCAATCATAGCCACTGTGGATCTCATTGTAGGTGGTAGGGGCCGAAAGCTTTGCCTTCTCCATGAGCTGAATGAGCCTTTCTCCATTGTCGGCTCCTACTCCATCATCTCCCACACAGTCCTGCGCCGGCCTGCCTAGTCTGGCGTTGAAATCCCCCCAAACATATGATTCGGCCAATCTTACTGTATTGGTGAACTCGGCTGTAGAATTGCTGCCGCCATCCTTCTTTGACTTCACTGGTCGAACCGTCGTGTGGTGTATGTGCTACACATAGGATCAGCGATACACCTCCTGGTCTGACATGCGCAAACATCATTCTTGGCTCTTCCGCCAAGATAGTGGTGCTGCTGGTGTCAAAGTAAATTTTCTTTCCTCCACTCTCATCACCAAGACTCACTTTGACCGAATTGCTCTCGGAGCAAAGCTCCCTTCCAGTCTTCTCCTCGCTGTCCTGAGTCATTCGGGCAGTCACGTAATGTCATGACATTGTATGTCGCCACTGTGATCTTCAGCCCCAAACATCCTTCTATATCACAGCCTCCTTCTTCTCGATAGGTCGGACACTTGGATGTTTTGAAATCTCATCTTTGTTTTGCCATCCACATACTTCACCTCGCAACGAAGGATTCCAGGGATGACAGGAAATAGTGCGGTATGTCCACCATGCCCATTCAAGGATGTCGTTACCCTGGAGGAAGATGGGTTGCCAATTGGGCGCAATGTCTTTGCTACGTCCTTGTTTAATTCTCCGCTTGGCCAAGCAATCCACCACTTCATTCCCTGGGCATCCACTGTGGGCTTTTACATGTTCGTAGTCAGTTGTGCCAGATCTGACCGTCTGCAGCAGGTGGACAAGCTGTCTCAGTTTTTTCAGCTGGTGGTTGTTGCTTCCAATTTGGAAAAGACCTGCTGCACCATGACCTGATGTCTTCGAATCGTAGTGGAGTGTCGCTGGGAGTTGACATCCGCTTTGGATGAGCCAAATATGACTCCAAATCAGACCAGCCGTTTCTGCTTCCATTGATGAGTGATGTGAAGCTCCTGTGTAGTTCGTGCACCTAAGACAATGCCGTCGTCAAGTTCATCGACGATAAGACATCCACCTCCTCCACCTTTACCAAATAGAAAACAAGATGAAAGCGGAGGACACGACACCTATGCAGATGATCAGAATACCACCAATGAACCTGCGCAATCATCGCAAACCCCGGTCAATCCTCAATCGAACCAATGGGTAAGGTGGGAACAAGACACACGACATCTGCAAGCCATCCGCTGAAAGTCGATTTGTCCTCTTCGGCTGAAGGGTTCCAACCAAAGACCGCAAAGGAGAAGCTAGCCACTTGCATGTCTGGGCTGAAGGATCCATCCGTGTAGATATGTAGGTGTTGAACGTCATCATTCCAATCTGCCAAGCTGTGGGCCAAGAATTGCAAAGCAATAGGTCTTGCCTCCAAATCCTCAGGAAGTTGCAGCTTGAGCGGATTGTTGTCTCAACGTTGCATGAGCTTGACAAAGTCCATCCTGTCTGGTTTCAGCAACAGACTCTGTTCAAAGGTTCCTTTACGAAGATTCATCAACCGGAATCCATCCAGGTTGGGACATAGAGGGAGAACATAGGGATTACCAGGTGGCGAGAGTCTGCTGAAGGTTTCCTCACTCAAGTTCCTGTTCCTTGCGATCCTTTGCATCTTTCTCTGAAGTAGGTTGTGACCTTCAGCACTTGAATTGTTTCGTCCTATGGTTTCCAGGTCCTGAGGTGCCTCCTCCGCATTGCCCAGTGCCATAGAATAAGTTCCTTCATGGGCACGACCATCTGTGTTTCCTTCGGATTCGAGCCCCTCACCAGCTTCTGAGAGGGTGTCACTTCTTTCATTTGGTGATGGCATTTGGGGTACAGGGGCTCCAGTACCTGCTCTTGCCATCAAATGCACTTCATCTGATCAGGTAGTTGATGAGGATCCAACGCAGCCTGTACTTTTTGCTGGTAGTGGTAGTCCTCTTATAGTTTCTGTGTTTCCCCACATGGAAAGCTGTCCTCGGTTTCTCCTTGTGGGAGTACCGTGCAGCCAAAAATGACCAAGTCACCGACGATCATCCATAGGCATACAAAAACATTGTTCTGCAAAGAAGTCCTCAAAAATCTGCCAAAATCGAAGTAGCCATCTCCATCAAAGAAGAGCGGATTCCAACACCAGGAAAAAGGGCTATGAACATACTACACCACCCAGAGTCCCATCATTGGAAAAGCCACCTTCACCACCTTCTGCTACTCCACTCGATTGAGGCCTGTCTGCTCTTCCTTCTCCTTTTCCTTGAGCATCAAAGCTTCCATCTTCTGGTGACGACGCCTGTGAATTCTTTGGTGCACGTTGAACTCCAAAGGGCACCAGGGCATCTCTCTTCGTCTCCGTGACGGCTTTGATCTTGTCGTCGTCCACCGCGATCACCTGGTTCTCCTGCATCTTCTGCATGTGGAGCTTCATCTCGCTGCGTAGCTTCTCCTTCTCCGCATCGAGCTGCTGCTGGTAGCGCTCCTCCATGTTCTTCTGCATGAGTTCCAATGCCGCATTGACCTGCTGTTTGTTCAAAGCGTCCTTGCCTCCGTGATCTCCTCCATGATCTGCAGGTCCAAGGGGTGCTCCTTCCAGGAGGGTTTCCAGCTCGTCCACCGGGCTTTTGGGATCCTCCTCCTCGATTTCGTGATCTTCTTGTTCTCGGAGCTTCTTCTCCTCGTCGATCAGGTCGTTGAGGTCTTTCTGCGACTTTTTCTGCACCGTTTCGTGGTTCTCTCTCTGTTGTTGGATTTCCTGCTTCATGGTGTTGACCCAGGTGTTCCAACGTTCGTTGTCCTTTGCTATGGCCTTCTTCTTGTTCTCGAGCTTGTGGAGGACATTTCGGTGCTTGTTGATTCTGCGTTGCTGCTCCTTGAGGGAATCTCTTGTGTCGCTGGTTTGATCCGGAAGGCACTTTTGAAGTCGTTCTGGGATCTCCATCTTCTGCTCCTTGGCCATCTCCAAGAACTCCTTCATGAAGGCTGCCTCCGGCGATAATCCCCCAGCAGACTGCTGTGAGGAGGATGGCACCAAGTCGTAGGGTTTGGCCAAACCTTCTTCTCTTCGCTCTTTTGGTTTGTCCTCCTTCTTCTTTGGTTTGGATCCTCCTCTCGGAAGTTGAGGGGGCCATCCTCCCCAAACTTGTTGTTGACCACCCCAACCTCAAAGGTACATCTCTCTGTATCGTGGCCTTGTGTGATGGCTGCTGAGAAGACAAAGTGCACAACGTAGTCCACGTGACAATCGCGCGCCCTTGTTCTCCTCTCTCTTCCACCGAATGAGCCGTCTCGCTTTGGCCCGATTTGCCAGTAGGCGCCGATGCCAAGCAGGTGACCTTTCGCGAGCCACCGATACCACAGGTCTGTGGAGCCAGCAATCCACAGAAAGACACAAGCACTGATGCAATGGCGAGCAGGGAACGATCCGCAAGGAACGATGCGTGCTCTGTGGGGTCACAAGCGATTCACAGCTGGTTGTGATGTTCTGGAACCCTGATCGTAAGACACAAAAGAATACAAAAGACACAAAACCACACACAGAGACCAATCAATTGGAGACACTTTGGAAGATGAAGTCTTTATTCACATCATTTCATGGTTAAACGATGTTGCAAAGAATATCAAAGAATATCAATGAATCTCAAGTTCAAAGGGATCATTACACGGAATGTTCATCATATGGGTCAAGATGGCTTTTGGGCCGGGAGTTGCTTGGGAGCACAAAGCGTGGATGGTTAGGAATATAAGAATTGGAATGAATATGATGTGGCAAGAACTGGTGATAGCAACAGATGATTGGTGGATTTGTTCATTGGTTTTTCCTCCATCCGTTTTCTTCCAAGGTACCTCGATGATGAGGAACTTGACGTTTCACATCGCAGGGGGCCGGTGGTAGCCATGGCAGGTGGGAGCGGATTCGTTGCGAATGCTTGGCTCAACTTTTTCTTTTAGAGATTCACAACGTTGAACCAGTTGCATGTTTTCCCCAACAGAATGCTATGCCACCGGTGGTTGCAGCCTTGAATTCTGCGGGTTTTTCAAATTGCCTGACGGCTTAAACATGAGCCTTCAAAGCCAGGTCGTGCGGGGAGTATACTGAGTATGCCTCAAGCACCGTTGCTGTGGCTGAATTTAACTTGCTGGGCAGAAAAGTACAATTGCCAAAAAAACCAATGTTATGTACAAGAAGGAGCATTTTTTGCATTTTTGCGTTCGAGGGAATAGCACTGGAGCATGACAGTTTTTTGTGTAAGAAAAAGCCTTGTTTTAGTAAGGGTTTATTTTATCAATCATTCCAGGGAACTTTACTGTTTAATGGTAGACTTGACTTCCAAGGAAAACCCGAATATGTATATATGAAAAAAACATAATGTTCAAATATTTGGAATTCCATCAGAATCAAATACCAACATCATGCATACAGTACTCACTATGTTGGATACGCATAGTATATCAATATTTAACATATCATGTATCTAATACATTACATGGAACAACCCGTCAAAAACCAAGTCACCAATCTTCGATGGATCCCAGGAAGTTTTTGGCCACCATCTTTTACAGGTTGGTTTACGAGTTTCACCATGTGTTGTTGCGTAAGGGTTTATCATCAGGGAAGCACCGCCATCTTTAAGAAATGGTGACAACGACTTCCAGGGGGATCTTTGATGAAATTAAGCATGCTTATCCCATGTTGAATATTTGTTTAGTTGGAATTACCCATACCGTTTCCTAAGCTTTTTCACAAGTTGATGTAACTGAATTCTTTGATGTTCGAGGTACCAGCAGCAGATGGGGAACTTGATGTCCTGTGTTCGCGAGCTGGTCCACCGCGTCAAAATCTTGGCCTCACGTCTCTTGTTACCAGTCGTCGGCGCCGCTCACAGTGGCATCACCCCTGAAAAGCAGTTGATGATGTTAATATGCAGATTTTGCAGTATTTCTGGGTTTTACAGGTTGCTGAAGAATGCTATCTCACTCAGATGATATGTATTCATACATTGAAGCAAGTTGGTTAACATCACGGGGTTGTTTCACAATGATATTGATGTTTGGGTACGTGTCTCACAAATCTTGTTGATGGCCTTGCCTCACTGTAATGGAATGTGTATGTTCTTGGGAAGATGGATTTTCACTTCAGGAGGGAGCAGTGATGCAATCTTTCCAGGACATCAATGCTTGTGATGATTGCCTAAACGTGTCGCAGTGTTACGGAAATTCTGTTGCAACTTCCTGATCTTTCCAGAACATTTGGATGTGTCCGCAAAAGTGGTGCAATCTAGTGTGGAGGGTAAAGCCATTCAGACTTCCAGTAAAGTAAGACCACGAGCATGCGACGCGCCCAAAGATATGCCCAAAGGTGGTCTTGCACAATCAAAGTCTATTCCGTCTTCAACCATCAAAACGTATGTCTTTTTCAGTCAATATGCAGAAATTTTAGATGAACTTCCTGTCCTTGATATCTTGCTGATGTTATGTTAAGCAGGCCCCCCTATTCCTTATTGTTTCATTTTTATACTATTTCAAAGTAATTAAAAAATAAAAACCAAAGAGAATTTGAAAAAAAAACAAAAATTTGGAGCAAAAACCAAAAAAGATGAAAAGCACAAAAATTCGGACCAAAAACTAAAAAAACGTGAAAAACACAAATTTAGGGACCAAAAATGACCAAAAAACAAAAAAAACATACGACAAAAAACAANTCCAAATTTTTGTTTTTTTCGATGTTTTTGGTTTTTGGTCCAAATTTTTGTTTTTTTCGATGTTTTTGGTTTTTGGTCCAAATTTTTGTTTTTTTCGATGTTTTTGGTTTTTGGTCCAAATTTTTGTTTTTTTCGATGTTTTTGGTTTTTGGTCCAAATTTTTGTTTTTTTCGATGTTTTTGGTTTTTGGTCCAAATTTTTGTTTTTTCAAGGTTTTTTTGATTTTTGGTCCGAATTTCCATTTTTTTCGATGTTCTTTTGGTTTTTCAATGTTTATTTTGGCTTCAAACTTTCGGTTGTTGGTTCTTTTCGAATAGAAGGCCTCCCTTTTAATCAAGCTCTTTCATCAGGCTCCTTTTCTTTAATCGGAATGTTCTCTTAAATGCAAGTCATCCCTTTCAATCCAGCTCTTCTTCTTGGAATAAAGCTCTTCTCCTTCAACCAATATGTTGTTTCAAGCAAACTATAAACTTTTCTTTTTCAATCAAACCTTTTTTCAATTGCTACCTGTTTAAGGACTTCTTCTTTTGATACATTTCGTCCTTGCTGGTCTCTCTTTTTACATCCAGATATTCAACCATTTTAATCAAACTCTTCCTTTTAATAAGGTTCTTCCTTAATGGATTCCACTCTCCCTCTTTTAAATGGCTCTCACAACTCTTAACTCCTCTTTTCTTCTCGAACCAAGTGCGACTCCTCCTTATCAATTAAAGAGTTTTCAAGTAAACCCGTCCCTGTCCAATCCAACTCTTTTGTTTTGATAGAAGTCGTCCCTTCAAAAAGACCCTTCTCTTTTCAATAAAAATCTGCAGCTCAGACCAGATAGTAAAGGGATGCAGTTCAGACTATATGGATGGTTGATGGGTACAGTTCAGAACAAAAAGGTAAAGGGATGCAAAGGGATGTAGTTCAGATTGGGTGGTTGAATGTTGTTCAGGTCTGATGTATTCATAAAAGGTAGGTCCTGGTGGGGGCGCTGCGCATATATATATATATACATATATATACATATTGATATCAATGTAGTTATTAAAGGATCGTAGGCGGGTTCTATGCGATGATTGCGCAGATGCGTTGTACCTCAGGCACATGCCTGAAGGGATCGGAAGAGCATGACTTCAAGAGTTGAGAAACGAATCTCGATGTCTCGATGTCTTCGTGTTTTTTCTCAAAGACTTTGAGGTTGGGCCGGTTATGACCTTGGCGAAGAAGTGGCGGTGCGAGTGGGTGGCAAGGGTGTAGGAAGCTGCACAGAAGTAAATTCTGCAACTCTAGGAGCGAATCTTGCGAAACGAACCTTTTCACGTAGTTTTACTTCAGTTTAAAGTCATTTTTTTTGCATCACTATCTCTCATCTATCCTTTCATGAAGTGCAGAATAACACGTACCAGCGTCACCCATTCCATTATTCCGAAATAAGTGAAACAATCTACCTTCTCGTATTCTCTTGTGCGTTTTTGAAATCTCTATGTTTACAAAACGTGTCGACTTGGACTTGCCAACTTGCCAGGTGCAGGTGGAATCAGTCCGCTTGAACGTACGCACCGATCGCCTGGGACTTGGACAACGTGGACAATCAGATTTCATTGGAAATTCAGAAACTCAACCGTTTCGAATCTTCGAATCGTTTCGAGGTAAAGAGACCTTGCTGGATTTGGATCGTGAGGCCAAGCAGTGCCCAAAGTGATAGAAATCGTGAGAAGACCCATGGTGAAATAATCTCATATTCTTTGTAAAAAAACAGAGATGCCCATTTTCTGCGAAGATTTCTTTCTGATTCTTTCCCAAGTTGAAAGTTTCATGAGGATTTCTGTCAGGTACGAGATGACAGGACTCCTTCCAGACACAGACTATGAGTTTCGCCTTCGTTTGGAGAGCCGTGCGGGTGCAGGCGCCGCGATGCGATGCAAATGAAACACAGTGACTCAGACTCACGACGAAGACTTCCCGTGCTGAACCAGGCCGCGAAGCGATGTGTCGCTGCCGGACCAATGCACGATGCACTCAGCCATTGTGTCATGGCGAGGAATTTTTTGAGATATTTTTTTGATCAGAATCAGATGGTCAAGGCTGAGTGCAAGAATCCAAGAGAGAATTGAGAGAATCACAGCTTTTGTTTTGCATTTGAGATTTTGAGACTTTTGAGGCTCCACAATTGGCCAAAGTCCTGTGTTTCAGTGCCCAGTCTTTCAAACCACGACTGAGGAGTGTAGCGAGTGCTGGAGCATCCACCACTTATGTGGACTTGCAGTGGCGTGCCCCGGAGGCCTTCGGCAACTTGCGCAGTACACAGCAATATTATGCAATATTCCTGGCACACCATTTAAGATGGACCTGTCGCTAAAGCCAACCACGATATCATGTCAATGGTATTCGATTGTGATATGTGAGAGTGGGATCCGTTTGTAGCTGGTTGGTATACGAATATGTACGGCCTAGATTACCACTCTGCAGGGGAGCTGAACACTTGTCATCTCAACGTTCTAGGCGACCTCCATGATGCAACGGTCTGTGTAAATGCAAGTTGGCATGAAAAACACGAATCCCAATACCATCAAATCTTTCGGATTCGTTCAATGCGAACGTGTAAGTTCTTTCTTGCCCCGTAATGCTTGCCCAATGGTAGGTGATTGGCAATGAACGCACGCAAGACCGCTGGCAGTGACTTGGCACTCGGTGCCGGTAGTGTCGGCAGTCGTCCCTGGCTTCTGCGCATGCATTCCTTTGGTGCACGTTTCAGAGTTGGCGTTGTGGCTTTGTCTCGGTGCGGTGTCAGGTTGCAACGCGAGAAGATCATTCGCTGGAAACCTGGCTTTGGCGCAGACATGGATTGACTTCTCACGACACGTTTCTTCGGACTTTACCTCTTCGACATGCTGGAAACCTGCCTCGGCAACTCTCAAATCAACTCCCAGAGCACTCATTTCTGGATCATTCATAAACTTTCATAAATGCTAGCAATGTACCGAAGGTACCATTGATGGAGTCAAGATAGACCAACGCATTTCGACCTCGGATTTTCTGCTTGAGGTTACGAGGCCCAACTTTCCATCGCAGCGGCGGCCAAGGAACGAAAGTCGCTGTTGAAGAGTCGGGACCAAAGATGTCGAACAACGAAACGATGTCACAATGTCATAACGAAAAAAATGCAAGAGTTTTAGGAGTGAAAAACGAAGAGTCGGTGATGAAACGCAATGAAATATCAATAGCATAATAGCATTGAAATGGTACCAAATTCACTGGTTATGACTCTATGACAACTGGTTTTGTTCCTTTTTTGGTTCTGTAGCTTTGCAGTTTCTATACGTACGTTTTGTAAGCTTCGATTTCACAGGTAATGATGTGATAGTGGTGTTGTGGCCAAAATTATGTTAGGCCCGTCAGGCCTGTGAAACTTGCCTAACGTCTTGATTATCAACGGTCAGATTCAACATGTGCAGACAAAGGTGGTAGAATCAAGATTCATGAAGGCTTCATGTCGATGTGGCAGTTAATTTTCCGACAAGAATTTCCTTCCGCAGTGACGCTTCAAGCTGTGGGAGTTTCTTCCTTCGGCAGTTTTGCTTCCAAAATGCGCGTGTTTGCAGTGGTGACGGCGTACCTGGTGCTGCTGATCGCAGGGAAGGCAGAGAATGGGGATTGCTTGGTGGAGGATGCAACTACAGATGCAGCCGCTTACATGTTGGAGCACAAAGCGGCGAAAGTGGAAAAGCAGGAGAGTATTGAAGCCAAAATAGTTATCTGATAATTACACGAGAAGTTGAAGACAAATCAAACAAATGAAGAAGTGATTTGCTGCAACTTGGCCCGTCCATGAATCCTTGCAAGTTTAGTCGGTGACTATTTGACGATGTTGTATAGATATTCATACTTGTGCAGTGTTCTTTCCATTTTTTTTGCTCTGAAAGGTAGATAAATCCAAGTTATATCATGTGCGATAGCTCTTTTTAATAGGACGTGGCATCTTTGTGGCTTTTTTCAGGAGGGCTGTGTGGTCACTGGACGATACCACTATCCCAACATTGAGAATGCGCGCATCAGCGTAAGCAACTGGCACCATTGCCAATCCTATTGCCGCATCACGCCAAATTGTCAATTTTTCTCTTACTGGCCAGACACAGGTTGTCAACTCCAAGAAAGTGCAGGGGAATTCCGTTATGTTTCCAACAAAGCCTACAAAGATGTGATCTCGGGCCCTGCGGTGTGTCCTGGTGATGAGGACTTGGGAGGTGGGCCAGGGCCAGGTGCAGCCAACTATTTGGACTTTTCCACTTCGTTTTGTCTGCAAAATCCCAAGGAGGCCTGTTGTCCTTGTGGATTCTGCTGTACACCGTTCTGTTCGAATAATCAATGGACCACTCGAAAGGGATGTCCCAATGCTGCCACTGGCTACTGTGATATCGACTCCAAGGCTCCAACGTGTTCTTGAAAAAAACATGTAAGAAGTTGTTGTGTTTAGGTAGGAGCCAGTTATACAGGAGTTAGGGCAGTGTGCAGAAGTCGCAGTTCGCCCTGTCTGCCCCAAGATCGACGCATTCAGAAAAACATGAGTCGAAGATAGTCGAAGTGTTTTTCTTCTTTTCACGGCATTTTCCAGAATTTTCGAGAACTTTTGGAGAAGTTTTTCAATTTCGAGAAGTTCGGTGAAGCTCGGTGATTTCGATGTTTCGAGGTCGGACCTCGGTGGGTCAACTCCGCGCCGACTCGTCCCAACCCACCTCCTGCAGGTGTGCGTGAATTCAATGAATTCAAGTTGAATTAAAACCAATTCAAAGAAATTCGATGAAATTAGATCGGAAAAGGGGTTCTAGGTCTTGACATGGAAATAAATGTTGATTTTCAATCAAAATGAGACATTAATTTGTTAAATTTCAAACCAAAATCAGACCGAAGACCGCGACATTTCCGAAGGCCCTGCAGTTGGGAGGTGGCACCCGTGGCCGAAGGGCCCGTGGCACCCTTGTCTGGGCGTTTGGGTGGCCTGCGCCCGGTGCTCGGTGAAATGGGGCGGATTTCGATTTCGATCGAGTCTCCCTCCTCACTGACCTTCCCAAAGGTTGGACGGATTGGACGGATTGGACAGATCGGACGGATGGTGTTCGTTTAGTTGCACTTCATGTGGAAAAAGGTGGAAAGAGAACACTCAAGGGACCAATGCGTCGGGTATCCTTTCTTGATTTTGATCGATTTTGTCTAAAGGGGATGCATCAGAGGGAAATCATAGAACTCACAACACACAATAATTTATCAATGATTACCAACAACTATCAAAAACACACAACAACAAGATCCAAACGGGTGGAAGAAATGATTAAACATGTTTTTTTCCGAGGTCCAGACACTTTGTATTCTCTCTCCAATTTCTCGGCCGTGAATTCCATGGGTGGAGGGCCTTGGTTTGAAGATTTCCGTCACGGGTTGAGGGATAGCTGCGGATGGCTTGCGACGACATGAGGCCCTGGAACCCCAGCCCGAGATTTACAATTTTGGACTATGCCATTGCATCCCATTATCGAAGGCACGGCGCTGCGTTGCAGTGTGAATTTTCTTTCTGTTTTGCGCATCGCGCAGCGCAACGCAACTGGCGCTTGATGCATTTTTGGCATCTTGTAGCCCAAAGTGGCTTCATTCTTTACAAATCTTTGCATATGCATACTCAAGGCAGTATGCTAGCCTTTGTTTTGCAGAATCTTTTGAACTGTCCTTTTTTCCAGCCCCCCAGTTGGTCTTTCCAGAGAGCCAATGGATATGGAATCGTTTAGTTATGTTTAGTTCTTCTTTTTCTTCTTTTCTTTGTGTTTCGCCAAATTGGGAGTTTCCACCGTGAGGCATTCGAGTTCGGCAAGGCCATTGAAGCGTACAGAGATGGTGAGATGGTGAGCAGAAACTGAGAAAGTTGGCACTGTTTCTGTATACTATGCAATAATGCCACTTTCATGACAGACAAAAATCCCAATGACACCGCAGACGTAACACATTTTACTCGTACAGACTGTGGAGAGCTGACGAGAGGCCAAGTGATCCTGACATTGATAGAGACTGGTGGACAGAATGTGAATGATTTGGTCGGGATCCCCGGATCGCCTCGAGAGGTTGATCAATTTTGTCACCGTGCTCTGATGGGTATAGTTCTATCATGTACCGTGGATGATGTTTTCCATCCTGTGCTGGTTGATTCGGGGGGCTTCTTTGAGTAGACAATGATCATTTCAAGATTACACCCCCGAAATTTAACATAGCCCCTGAAAAATGATGGTTTCAAGACTACGTTCCTTTTGTGAGGGCCGACTTTCAGGGGCTATGTTAGACTTTGGGGATGTACTCACTCTGCACACGTGAAAATGTCACAAAGATTGCTTTAGTATTCGGATTTACGGGAGAGATGGGAGAGATGGCAGCTGGACATTTGAGCCATTCGGCTCCGACGTCTTGCAATGGGTGATGCGTTGAATCCGTTGCGAAAAAACATCAGCTGCGTGCGGATTGCTTTGATTGGCTTCGGAAACGTTGGGCAGGTGAGGTGGGACTGGTGGGACTGATGGGACTCACCCTGCAATCCTTCGCAGACCATTGCTGATGTTATTTTATGTCAAACAAAGATACCAAAAAACATCCACAAACATCAAGAAACAACAGAAAATCAAACAAAATCAAACAAAATCAAATATCATAATGTATTTTGAACATATTTTGAACATATTTCGTTCAAAGATTTCTGTTGAATGTAGGCCTTAGCTCGGCTCTTGGCGAAGCCGGACTGCCTTCGTTTTGAGGTGAAAGTCGTGGGCATCGAAGCATGGATGCACACGGATGGACGAAAGAAAGGAATGTGGAAATTCACATTGAATGTTTTTTGTGCAAAAAAAAGGAATGCAAAAGGAATGGAAGGAGAAGGAATGATGAATGATGTTGATGTGACATTTTTGGAAGCAGTTTTTCTGAGCCAACCTTTTAGGCGACGCAATCGCGTGGCACGGTGGCAAACTTCGAGGGCCTGGACTTGAAAGCATGTTTGGCAACCAAGACCCTTCATGACCAAGGAACCGTACTGCCTGATGCGCAGGTGCTGTAACGATCCGTAAGGGGTGGAATGGCTGAGAACGAGTGAATGTAGAACAAGCGATCCTCAAAGGCTGCAAAGTCCATTAAGTCCATCGTGAAATACGAAAAATCATTCTGATGCGACATGATACCACTTTATATTTTACTACTTTTCACTACTTTTTGTCTATACCGTATTATACTACTTGTATACTTCCTTCGAATGTGGAAAGTCAGCAAACTGGAAGGAAATTGGCATCCAACAAATTGCACAATAGGTCACCCTACGTTGTAGCTGAAGCCCATATAACCATGTATCTAGCACCAACATTGACACTTTGGAGATGAGGTTTTTCTGGTTGGCATTTCTTCACAGATGATAGGTTTGTTTCTTGGAAAATCCTGTGATTTGCCAGGCACTCTTAAAGCATCTGGCAGGACATTGTGATGCGGTGTCTTGATCGTGATCTTGATGTGAGCGGAGTTGTAGACGTTGGTGTTTTTGTGTTTTTTGTGGTGATTGGATGGTGCGGATGGTGATTGGCAGATTGGTGTTATCTTTGTGTTTGTGGTGTTTCCGTTGTGTTCGTGTTGTTGTGAAGGTGTTTGTGATGGTGCTACCGTGGTGTTTTTCTGGAAAGATTCTGTCAGGTCTTGGAAGCGATGAATGCTTCCAATGACGGACAGCCGGCACTGGATCTTCTACAACAGGCTCTACAGATGGAGCCACCGGTGCCTTGTCATTTACGAAAAAAATCACTTTCCACATGGCGATTTCTTAGATTCGAAGCAGGTGGACTTGAAGTCATCGGAGTGTAAGATGTCGGAGTGTGGGACGTCGGATGTGCGTTGGCCAAACCAACGTGTGGTCCCAGAAAAAAGGCCCATGCCATCACGGCGAGTAAAGCTCCTGTCGCATTGGCGCACAAAAAGCATTTCGGCGGCAGTGATCTTTCATTCGTTTGGTTCGTTTGTGTCAAACAGCGTGAGTTCAGACATGTCTTTCAGAAAATACTTGGAATGTAGACATATTTTTCATTATTTTTCCATGATTTCATTATTCAGGTTACGACTAGCTGTGGGTTCGGCTTGGTGGTTTGGGTGTTCCTTATAACCCTATATTTTGATCAAAGAAAACCCCCCAAAAAATTGATCAACTTGGAAATTATATATTATAAATCATATTTGGAAAATACCAACACACTGAAGAAACATCAGAGAAACGTATCAGTGAACGCAAAGCATTAAGGCAAAGCAAATGGTTTGTGCCATCATCCAACACACACTGACTTTCCATCAACCCATACCCTAGGCCCAGGGGGAACATTCCTTTGGGACCAACTCCCAGCACAAAAAAAACAAGGGCATTAGTCTAGTCTGTCAGTCAGTTGTCAGTCAGTCTGTCCAGCCGGGCCAGCACCAGGGCCACAGTCAATAAGCAATCGTAAACCATCATATGGTCAGACTGTCAGACAATGTTAGCGATCATAAATCATCACTGTGTGTTTGTTTTTTTTCCCCATTATTTTCCAAGTTGATCAATTTTTTTGGGGGTTTTCTTTGATCAAAACATAGGGCTATAAGAAACACCCAAACCACCAACCCAAACCCACAGCTTAGTCCCAAGTTGAATTGCCCATCAGGCTCAAAGCCTTGGCTTCGGCGCGGCAGCGGCGCTTTCTCTTTGAGTCCAGCGTGATGGATGGCGTGCCTCGAGACATGGATGGAGAAGTGACGAAGAAGGGACAAGAAAGCACAAGAAAGATAATAAAAGCATACGAAAGCATGAGAAAGAAGGATAAAACACATGAAAACGTAGGAAGGGCAAGAACGAACGCATAATAAAGTCAAGCATGAAAGCCGTTGAAAGCAGCCGAAAGCAACATGCTGAACTTCGAACCATTCACAGGGTGGCACATTTATATTAAAATGTAGATGACTTGCAGTTGTAAAGTTACCTTGTAAATGGATGTCGTTCAACATGGCTGGTGCCACCTTTTGTTGGGCTTGCAGCTAGAAGCATGAGAGTGCTGGGTATGTGGGTCTTTGCATGCGTCGCTAAACGCACTGTGCTTCTGGCAAAACACATATTGTAGCTCAGTTTTGCGCCACTCGTGTTACACATGTTGTGTTGTTTCCCTTCGTCGATGTCGATGTTTGCGATGGAAATTATCTTCCAAAAAGTGGAGGATACAGGGTGGCTATGGAAACCTTCAGCTCCATTTGCGGAAGACGTCATGTAATTTGAAAAGATTTCGTGAAGATGTGGGGTAGACTCGTTGACATGGATCCCATGACTCTAAGACGCAAAGTAGGCGAGCTTCAAGGAGTATGCAATTGTTGGAACCTGTTGTTGATCATAACGATGCCCGATTTACAGAGTCACTGTTTACTTCTTCAATTGAAACACGCCAAAACCCTGGCGAGGGTCTTCATTAGCCTCCCAGCTATGTATAAATATGCAGTATCTACGGCATCATGTTTGTGTATGTCTCGTCTTGTTTGTAGTCCTTCTGCCCATTGCATCGCGATATACAGTTTCATGTATTGTTGCATAGTGAACTGCAAGTAGGTTGCAAAAATCATATTCAAGCTAGGCGAAGTCTCACATGACAAAATGTATGGTAACATCAAGTAACACCTTCTTTCGTAAATATAGGTCCACAAACATCAAATGAAAAACAATGAACACATAGAAACACCATGTTTCTGTACGACCAGCTGCTAGGTGCCGATCTTTTCGTTGTTGCGGCAACTGCCGGGAGTCCAGGTCCAACGCGTCGTTGGGGTGTTGAACTCAACAACGAACTTGGTCCTCACCAGGCGTTTGGGGTGCAACCGGTCGACCTTTAGGCCAATTGCCTTGAACACGAATTTTTGAACGTGAATTTGAAATCACAAAATGGAGGTGCTTAGAGGTGCTGTTGCTGATGGTTTAAGAATTAAGTTCATACTTTGCCCCCATGGCCAATCGGAACTTTGACTTCAAAACTTTGCCAAGCTGACAGGATGAAAAGTGGTTGCTCCTTGTGGGATGCTGTTGCTTTTGCTCAGCAGGAGGCAGGGACCGATCCATTGGATAATGCCACAAATGTGTCACGGGCCAGGACATTGTGACTGAACATACGGCCATCGGACAAGAAAACGAAATGACATTGTCTTTAGTTTTCAACATTGTTGCAACCACATGCAAATTTGTCACTCCAATTTTTGTCCAAAAATACCCAACCTCTTTCTCCGTCCAGGGCATTGCTGAACGTGATCCTTCCGACGACTTGGATGGCAAGGTTCCCGGCGTCGAGTTGCCGGTTGGCTACGGCGTTACGGGGTGGGATCGACGTGACGTGACGCGACGTGGGACTCGGTGGCAGGATGCGGCCTTGAAACTGGCGGTGCTCACGGCGGTGCTCTTCGATGAGAATTTGGACCCGGTGTGAAACTCGGGGCTGAGAAGCGTTTGACCAGTTGGGAATACAGGAGACATCTACAATGATATTCGACATCGTTTTACCTTTCTCTTTTTATATGATATTCTGTAGTGGGAGAAAGGTTTCACAATTTCCAGATCAAACGCTCCATGAGAACAGAGTGCATTCTGAACCCAGGACGTGAAACATTCCTGAAGCCTAAAAGCAATTTGGATTTGATGCCATCTTTGTCAAGGGAAAATTGGGAGATTTGGCTATCCCTGGTATGGCTGCCTCTGTGTTTTTGACCTCTTTCTGCTTCCAGGCGGACATCCCCGCGGACAGCATTCGCAACGTCACACCTGAACAGGCAGCAAATGTCGGTTGTAGACGTAGATGTTTTTTCATATTTTTTCGGACCGAACCTGATCATGACTTCCGAGAGAAAATGGAAGAATATTTGCAGAGGCATTGACATGCAATGAGATTGACAGAAACACATAACTACACCATGTGTGTCTATGTCCTGCTGTAAGTGCTGCAGTTCTCCTTTCGGACCAGTTCACATGCCAGGTTCAAGATGCTGCAAATCGTGGAGAGAGCCTGAAAGTGGTGCGACTCCGGGTCGTGGGACAAAGCCGGAGGATCTAGGACGTGGGTTCAACTGTTTTGGGACCAGCAAGACCCTTCAAGTCAAACCCAGGCACCAGAGTCTTCAGTTTTTTTGTGGCAAAAGAGCGATTACAAACTGCTTCTTGCAGGGTCCATTCCAAAAGTTGGCATAGTGTCCCTCACCACAATCATGAAAGGCAAAAATATTCCAGACATGGTTTGCGACTTTGAAATGTTTTTTCCAGACATTTGGAGGTCTGCGAAGCTACTCGACACAGGGATGGCGTCAAGGCCTCCGTGGTGCTGCAGGCGTTGCCGTGGCGCCATCCGTTGGCCAACCTGGACGGCGCCTCTGCAGCCAGGTCCCCAATTCTGCGTCAAGGAATCCTCGTGAATTCTTGGAACGGTTCAGCGGGCCAAGCCCGCAAGGCCGTGAAGTGTTTTCGTGTTTTCTTAGGCCTTAACCTTTGAGACGGATGTCATGGGGCCCATTACGGTGACATCCACTGACCCAACGATCATGGACACAGCCTATGGCCTCCTGCAGGATTGGATTGGAAGGGATCTTTTTCTCCACGGACATGCCTGTGCTTGAACTTCCCCGTGTGTGGTCAAGGTGTATGAAAAAGATTCAACAGCTCAAATGTTTGATATCCCCTGATCATGAATACTCCAAAGCAGCCCTAACGGAACGATTACTTTTATTGTCCAGAAGTCCAATGACGACTGACGAATGGCTAATGATTCTTGACCGGATTGTATTGTGTTCAGGACTTGCACGTGGCTATCTTGGGAGACGGATGTGGTCTTGGGCGATGATTCTGCAATCGGTGCACGTGTGTTGATAAGATACACTTTGGGAGAAAGTTACCTTCGAGAAGCAATCGATTGGCGCAATGTGCAGTGCCTTTGAACTCATGGGCGCTGCTTGCATGAAACACGTTGCAATATGTGACCAGAAAACCGCTTTTTCCTATGGTGCAAAATCAACACCTATCTCGATTGCTCGGTAGCTTTTTTTTCTGGAAAAATGCAATGAAGTTTTCGGGCCAGAAAATTCCACAACTGGATGTGTGCAGCTGAGCATTTTTGAATGACCAACTTTATGTATTCGAGGGAACTCCTACGAAGCTGCGTAGGCTGTTGACCTGATATTTTGCAGGCCTACGCGTCGAAGCAATGTAAGTTTTTGTTGCAAAGGCAGAATCATGTAGGCAATGGACCCAGTGTGTCGGGACTGGTACATCCAAAAAAACACCGACGCAACAGGATGCCCTACCAGTGCGTTGGGAGCATGTTGAACATCAGTGGTTGGACAGTAGGTAGCTGCATTCGGAGATGACGCTCGCGGACACCTTCCACTTACTGGCTCGACCTTTTTGTTCCAGTGCGTCATAGGTTGACAAGCATAACTATGATTGGTTGTGCAGTTTGTACTTGGAGAGAAGGTTTGCTGCCACTTTCCTTTGAGTCTTAAGGGAGGAAGATCCATGAAAGTTTCATCAAGCTCTTCTGATGGGAAGCAAAAAATGCTTGTCAGTTGCAGAGGGTTGAGGACGTGCCTTCCTGGGTGAGTTGCAGCATTCACCAAGATTTTAATTGTAGTTCGAGATAGTTCTTGTTTTGCTTGCCTATTCTGGCACTGCTTGCGAAAGAACCCTTCCGTCTCAGTGAATGTGTTGCATCACTAGCGTAGAGGCTGCTTCGGCGTTGCTAAGGAAACAATTGTTCGATTGGAATCCAACAAGAAGGAAAGATCATTTACCTTGCCAAAGGCACGAGACATCAACTCAGTTCTTTTTTACGTTTTTTTCCCGAAGCATTTGACTATGGTGATGCGCGGATTGCATGTTTTTTGAAATGGGTTTTACTATGGTTTACTGTTTGGGAAGACCTTTGTCACAAAGAAGTTGGGTTCGTTTTGCCAGTCTGCCTTGCGTGGAGAGAAGATGCAGGAGTTGCAAGGACCTTACCCAGCATGGCTAATGGCATGTTATGATTTTGATTTTTGTGTGTTTCTGGCTGGTGTGTCTTTTTTAGTATGGTTTTTGACATTTTTGCCTTTTCTGTGGGATCCTGAGGCCTTTGGATTTCCAGAAGATGCCTGAATCCTGGAGCGGCGATGACGTTCACAGCATCAAGATCAGGCGCACAGCAAAGGAGCAAAGGCTGTGCACTCATCGAGCCTTGCCGCTCCTCCGACACCGAACCATACTTCGATTTGCGTTTAAGTGATAGTGATTTCCAATGATTTCCAATGACTTAAACTTTGGTTTCCATCCTTTAAGCAGATTGGTTTCTCTTTGGCTTCTCTGCTTGCACAGGGCAAGAAATCCCGGTGGATGGTCCACTTGGAGCGAGGAGGGGGGGTTTTGGGCGGTATTTTGATCCAAGTTTGGCCATACAAAACTCGAAAAACAGAACATCACCTATTCAGACACATAAAAAGCAGATCATATTCACATAATTTATGTTAATTTATCATAAACATCACATAAACACACAAAAAGCATCTTTGCTTTTCGGTGCTCACGGTGCTCACCGTGCTGCGTTCCAGGAGTTGAGCACTAGTGCCATTGCTCGACAGCAGGGAGCTGATTACGCTCAGCAGACCTTGGAGCAGGTAGGGTTCCGAGGCATTCGAAGCAAAGAAACACTGCAAAAACCAGCGGAAAAAACACGCAAAGGAATAGACCATTGCAGCATGCAACGCAATGACCATCGGACCATCAGAATCAAGCAATCATGCAAGTGCAGAAAACAAGGAGCACAGGCAGGTTATATCAGCCGACCTACACCCAGTCTACACCCCATGCCACTGTGGGAATGATTGAAGGCTCGATAATGCAAGCCTGTCTCCAAGGCTATGGAAAGACGCGTCCCAGAAAAATTGGCGCAGGTGCTGCAGGAGATGCTGGACGGTTGGGTATTTTGATTCGGGTTAGAAAAACGAGAACGAGCAAAACGAAAAACATATTCTGACTTTGAGGACGTGCGCGACATCGAGTTTGAGGACAAGAGCCTTGTGTCACAGGCATTGGGAAGTTTGGTGCGAATATGGCTAAATCATTGGGAAAAAATATACACATGTATATATATGATATATGATTTGCTCCAGATATGCTTGTTCTCGAGGGTTTTGGGGCTGATTTCAGCATTGGCTGTTTTGAATTGTAGGCCATAGACCTCCTTCAGATCCTCGAGAAAGTTCAGGAGGAGGCGTCAGAACAAATGATGGGAAAACGCTTCATTTGGAGCTTTGTGAGTTGTGACACTTTGAAAGTAAAATGATCAGATCTTGACCACAAAATACCTCATCATTTTGGATCCCCCCTCTAAGATGAGACCCCATGGCACGTGAAAATCTAAAGGTCTAGATTGATAGCTTGATCAGATTAGACCTTCTGCCGTTTTCATTCTAGACTCTAGACCTTTCTATTGTTGATACAGTTAGGATAGGCCTTGCCTACGTTCTGGCCTATAACCCAGAGGGTTATAACCCCAGATTTATGGGCAGAATTATACCACCAAAAATCTACTTTAAGGCCAGAACATAGGCGAGGTCTGCCTAATAGAAAAATAGTAAGTATTGTATAAAGGTCGTCCTGCGTAAAAAAATTAATGGTAATTTTTGTAGTATTTTCTTTGCCCCACCTTGACTTGTCCTGTCTGTCAGAAGGTTGATGCAAAACCGCTCAAGCCAGCGCTTGCATTAGCAACGGTGGATATTATTTATTTTATTTATTTTTAGGGGATAACTCAATGAATTAAATGACAATGACCACTGAAAAGTGGTGCCGAAGTGCACTGGTCATTGTTATTTAATTTTTTTGAGTTTTTTAAAATGATTTAAATGACAATGAAACCCACTGAATAAGTGGTCATTGTTATTTAAATCATCCCCCCCCCCATTCATCAATGAGACTTCGTCTCAAAGCAGGCTAAAAGCCCCATTTGTCCGGAGCCCCTCACCTGTTGTTGTTTTGTTGGTGAAACACTAGTGTTTGTTTGCCTGTAGCAGTTGTCATGCCGTTCTGCACTAGGAATTGTTTATATAAATGTATATATATATATATACTAGATATCTAACTAGCTAGGTGGCAGGCGCAGTATTTAGAAACTTTTGTGGTAGGTGCAGTGTCTCTGACGCCTATCAAACAGAACAAAACTCTTGCGAAATTTTTTTCAGCCCTTTTGGAAGCGCCCTCCAAATTTGCGCCAAAAAGCCTTTATGAACCAAATTTTGCATTATTTTCTGCGGTTTCAACTTTGATATTTTGCCCACTGTGCCTGTTGTTTTTTTGTTTTTTTTGTTTTATTTTTTTGTTGGGGGGTTATCTCATAAAAATAGATGATATTTTTTGTAGTAAAATATCATATATTTTGTCTTATCCTACTTGTCAGTTTTCTTGGTCATCTAATTTGTTTATAAATTCCTTTAGCCGACTATCATTAATGAATGTTTCATAATTTTTGTCCATATCACGGAGTCTATTTTTTATAGTATCATACTTTTTGATACATTCAGTATGTATTTCATTATGTTCTGCGATTTCAGTTTTAAATTTGTCCATATTCATCTCTTTTTACAAAACACCAAAAAAACNCTAATTATGTCAAATACCTTTTCAAGTATTGATTTTAGAAATTGAAATTTTTGTTTCACAAAGTCATACATTTGATTTCTAGTTGTCAGTCTGTTATTTTTAAACTCTGCTATATATACATGTCTTAAGCCGTCGTAGTAGCTATCCATATAATTGCGTTTATCATCGATATCCCTGTTTTCTTGCCAAAGGTTTCTATAATAGGTTTTCAATCTCTTATGTAAATCTATGTCATAGACTTTCTTCTCATCATCATTTAGTTTCTTTTGTATCTTTTTGAAAGTAGGATACTCCAAAAGATTGACATATATGAATTTTGAATTATTTATGTCATTGTAAAACCCACTACCATCAATTTTAGTGTTTTCCTTTTCGTTTAAGACATCAATAACCTTTTCAATCTTATTAACGTTATCTTTATCAACAAAATCAACTATTGCTTTTAGCTTGTTGCATTTTTTACATTCCTTATAATTATATTTGCATATATCTTTTGCTATAGTTGAAGGTAGTATTCTATACATATTCAAGTTTCTAGGATTGAATTTACAAATTTTACACGTTTCAATTTCATCTTTTATCAGTTGCCTTTTATCATTTATATCAATTACTTCCAAGAATTCATTGATGATTTCTTCTTGCTCTTCCAAGGTATAACACTCCATATATCTACTATATATAGGTGATATTTCTTTAAGTACTTTTTCTAAAGAAAGCATTTTTTAAAAATGCCTATTTACTACTACAATTGCAACGGACACAGTAGGGCACTATATTATCTAATTTATGGGCTTCTTCATTATTTACCCTTTGACAGGTTAAATTACTTTTAATACCTCCCCTATTGATATCTATACTGAACCCACATCCACAGTAATTACAGCTATTAGTGATGTTTTTTAAGCACCACTCTGTATTTACATATCCTTCTTCAGGTATTTGTCCCTTACCCTTTCTGTCCTGTATTTTTGTAGTTTTCAATTTTTCTATTGTAGTAGCTCATTATCAACTTCTGATTGAAGTCATCACTAGTGTCCTTACTGTATTGAAATTATTTTACCTTACTTAAGTTTCTTGTCCTAGTGATAGCCGTCCAAAGCCATTCAGAATAATTCTTTACTAAAAAGTGATTGTAGTCAAATATTGTAATCTCATCATCCACACTGCAACCCTGTGCAGAATGCGCGGTACAACAAGATGCAAAGATAAAAGATGACCTAGCATAGTCCAATGGTAATGGGTGAAGCTTTCCATCTTTAACATTTTTCAGTACTAATCTTCTATCTAAAATTTTTACAATATCATATTGAAAATTTACATTGAAAGCATGGTTATCAAAAGTAGTGTATTCACGGCATATTAGCCTCTCACCTATTTCATATTCACTAGTCCTATTTTCAGTCTCCCTTATTTTAGATGATACATTCTTACATGTATTGTTTAGAAATGCTATGTTGAAAGGGCTTGATGTGATATCATCAGTATATCTAAATCCATACTTTTTAACTAACCCATCTACGGATATCTTATTTACAAAGATGTCCTGTTTAATGTTATGAAGCTTATCTCTATCCTCATCGGTGTGTAATCTCTTACATACCTTTAGTAAGATATGCTGTTCAAAGATGTTATCAATAATGCTATCAACATAGGGCTCATAATCTTTAGTATTAGTTATGGGCTGGACACTCTTCAGTTGCTTGCAGTCTCCTGTAGCTACTATGATTTTACTATCCTTATTTTTTTCTACAAAGCGCTTTATTTTCCAATATACACTTAAACCACTAAAATATATCTCATCAAAAACTATCACATCATACTCACTGTAATCAAAGGGTTCTACATATGCATCTCCAAATGATATACCAAAAAACTTATTTACTGTCATAGCTTCCCCCTCAAACTCCTGTAATAACCTATTAGTAGGACAGACGAAAACAACCTTATACCCTAGTTCATCCATCCTTTTGCATATATAGCTCTTACCTGTTCTGGGCACTGTCCCTCTAATCATTACCTGTTTCTTTTCTACAATCTTCTCTACTATGGCGTCGGTGTCATACTCATTTTTAACTTCAATCTCTTCACTTTCATAAGCGGGTATTTCTATAAGTTTATTCTCTACAAACTTGTATTCATCAGTGGGTAGTTTTATATCATCAGTTTTGCTTACCCTCCAGCCACCTATATCATTATGAAAGTCTAGCACCTCTCTGGCTTTTGCCTCATCCTTACTTTCAATAGTAAAGGCATCAGTCTTAATACTATAGACATATACCTTTGCATTCCTTAATTTCCACCAACTCTCCCACATAGTGAAGTTATGATATTGTAAGAGTATTTCTTTAATCCACCTAAAGCCATTTTTTAATTGCGCCTTGTCCTTCAGGTTTAAGATATAGTATGCCTTTAACTCATCCTCACTTGAATCTATTTTAGTTGAAAAATTTACTTCATCCCTTTCCACCGCAACAGTTTCCTTAACACAACTCAACTTATGAACTCTACCTCCATAATCAGTTTGATTAGACACAGCCTCTCTTAAGTTTTGAGCGATTCATGCTGTGAAATGTTTGGGTAACTCCATGTCAGTTGGAAACACTTCAGGTACAGGAAGCCATGGCAGCGCGCGACCCGGACCGCTTGGAGACTGCGTTGAGCCATGCTCATGAGGCCGGTGACCTCAAAATCAGTGATTTCAACAACAGTTGTAAGGCTTGTAAAGGTAAACAGCACATCTTTCAAAGTTTCCAACCGAGTGTTGGCCATGAAGTTCGACGCCCTCCAGTGATGCTCAATTTGCTGTGGTGTCACGGATGACGGCGGGACTTTTTTTTGTTCAAAATTAAGTGATTTGTTCAAGTTTCTTTCATGGGTTCTGTCATGTAGAACTATTCCAAAGTTCAGGGGAATGAGGAGTTTTTCAGAAGCTCTAATTCAGCACACATGCGGATGTACGAGAATGCAGAAACATGGTAGCATCACTGCGCATGGTAGGTCTTGCTGCCGGGCTTGGAGGAGGCGCGTACGGGAGAAGTAGGACAAAAGATACGAAGGCACAAGATTTGAGCAGCGTGGCATTGTGTTGACACAATTTGATGGGTTGGATATCCGACTTGAAACATACAACACACATCAACACACTGGCTATTGGAAGCCCATTCAATTCATATTTTTTCTCGTTTCGAAACGAGGCTGAAGAGTTGCTGAGCACACTGCAGCGAGTGTGTCACAATCTGGACACGGCGAGGTTGGACGTGGCAAGAGCTGCAAGTATTGGAAGCTGGTTGCAACCTGCTTATAAAAGTAAGTACGTAGAGTCGTAGAGGTAGTAAGATGGAAAGACTCTCCATGTCGTTCACTGTTCGACCCATCCGCATTGCCGCTCGATTTCGTTGCCATCGCTGTCAGCACAGGGGGATCGATGCACTACGTGCAGCCTTGCGGGAAGGTCATGAGGTGGGCTTGAGACGAGATATGACGAGATGGGAGACGGTGAGAGTCATTGGGAGTCATTTGAACAGGAGGATGTCAGGTGGAGATGCGTTCGGGAAAGCTATTGATCAGCGCTTGGAAGAATATTGTAAAAAGTATTGTGAAGACAATGTGAAGACATGCTGGAGATGGATGCTGGGAAAAGTGTAGTGAAGATGTGCTGAAAAATCAGAAAAAGAGTGGAGACGGATAAATGCTGGTGACAGTTTAGGATGTCGTGGGAGCAAAGTGAACCGATTGGACTGGTTGATTTGTGGGTTCGTGGCCCCCATGAATCAAAGGTTTTCCTTCTCGTTTTGGTCAGCGGTGGTTGGGGAGTGGGTTTAGTTCCCCTGAAAACGTACCAGGAGCTGGAGAAAATTCGAGCTGCGTTTTGGTCTCTAAATCACAAATCCTAAATCCTCAAAAGAGACGTGTGACGTGTGACCCAGACGCGGCTCCCAGCTCCACTTTTGCAGCGGGCTGTGCAGCGACTGGGCACTCGAGAGGTGCGCATGGAAAATTGTGACACGAAAAGCCGTTGGAAAATCTTAGAGAAAAAACTGCAACTGGAATCACAAACTGTTGCCCTTCAAGGCTGCGCAGCAAGGGCTTGAAATGGCCATCGAGGTGATGAGTGACGGGGGAGTGGTTTAGGAAGTGTGGCTGTCCAAAACCTACATTGCATCGGCAAGAATATGAGTCAGTATGAGTATGAGTATGATGAGAAGAAGCAGAAGAAGAAGAAGAAGAAAGAGAGAGAGAGAGAGAGAGAGAGAGAGAGAGAGAGAGAGAGAGAGAGAGAGAGAGAGAGAGAGAGAGAGAGAGAGAGAGAGAGAGAGAGAGAGAGAGAGAGAGAGAGAGAGAGAGAGAGAGAGAGAGAGAGAGAGAGAGAGAGAGAGAGAGAGAGAGAGTAGAGAGTAGAGAGTAGAGTAGTAGTAGTACGTAGTAGTAGTAAGTAGTACGTACGTACGTACGTACGTACGTACGTACGTACGTACATACATACA